>OY757011.1:30467625-30488971 GCA_963580285.1 Lucinisca nassula | reverse complement strand
ATGTACACTCTTACCTTTTCAGTTCTACGGTGTATTCCTAGCTTCCAAAGCCATATACCAAGGTGATTAACATGTGTGATTTATGGTTTCACATTTCCTGTTGTCCCCATGCTTATCAAAACACAGTGACTAATTTTCACACCTTTCTGCTGATGTGGGGTAATAATGCCTAATGTCAACTAAACAGGTTTTCTTTTAACCGTTTCAATAGAAGAAACACACACACACACACACACACACACACACACCACACACACACACACACACACACACACACACACACAAAAAATACAAACTTTTCAATACAATACTTAAACTAAAAAAAAAACACAAAAAAACAGTAGTAATAACCGAACCCAGTGCTTCATATCAATCCGACCCACCGGGGCTCGAAGAAAAAATGGGCTGCATGGTAGCTAGGTAGGCAGGTAGTAAGGTATATAGGTAGGGTGAATGGTCTGGTGGGTGCGTGACTGGATGTGCAAGTAGGTAGGTAGGTAGCTTACTTTTAACTTCTTCCTTCGACGCTGTAGGTTTCGTTTGTTTAAGGTTTAACGTCCCCGTCAACACTGTATAGGTCATTTTGGAGACGTTGCTTACCATTTTGTGGGACTTTTACCGAATGACATCTCAAGCCATGTCGCCCAATGCAACCAATACGGTTTATAAGCATGGATGTTCCGACTCGCACCGCCTACCTGGGCAGGCTTAGATCCACTAAGCGGTTTATCAGTACTCTTGTGCGGTCGGATTCAGCTCTGCGTGGAAGCATTATGCAGCCCGTCTATTTCTGCAAGCCCCGATAGGCGGGGGCTAACGACGCTGTAGGTAGGTAGGTAGTTTGATAGACAGATCGGTTTTGTTTGTTTGTTTGATTTGAGGTTTAACGTCCCCGTCATCACGGTACAGGTCATTTTGGAGACGTTGCTTTCATTTTTGTGTAACTTTGGCCCGACATTGAGGTCACCTCAAGCCCTGTCGCCCAATGAAACCAATAGGGTTTATAAGCATGAACGGTCCGACTCCGACCGCTTTCCCTGGGTAGGCTTAGAGCCTCTATGCGCTTTACCAGCACTCGAGTGCGGTCGGTTTCAGCTCTGCGCGGAAGCATCATGCAGCCCATATATTTCTTCAAGCCCCGATGGGCGGGGGCGACAGGTAGGTAGAGTGGAGATATGCATGTAGGCAGGTATATTACGAAAACAGGCGAATTCAAATATATTGACAAATTACTACCACCAAAAACGAAATTTTTCAGATAAAAATCCTGATATTTTTCATATTTCTGCACAAAACATACATTGTGGGTACTCGTTAGGACCGCCTCGGCGAGTTGGTTCTAACGAGTACCCACAATCTATGTTTTTGAGCAGAAATAAGACAAATAATAAATATCCCTGTAAACCCCAGTTATAATATCTAAACCCCAGTTTTAATATCTAAAAGTGGGCTTTACGGGGATCAAAATTATATAGGCGTGTTTGCTGATGAGGTAGGAATGTTAGGTTTGGGCTGGTAGCGATGGGTATGTAGGTAGATGTATAGGAAAGTCGTAGGTAGGATCGTATATTGTTTGCTTTGGTTGGTTAGTAGGTAGGTAGGTAGGTAGGCAGGCAGCATGTAGGTGAGTAGGTATTACGTACGTATATCGATAGTTTTAGCAGGAATGTTACTAAGTAGGTATGTTTTTGTTTGAATTGGGATTTATGACCCCTTCAACACTATTTAGGTCAATTTTGGAGATATTGCTTCCAATTTTGGTGGACTTTTAACCCGACATTGAGATGAAATGACAGCTTTCAGCCCTGCCGCCCAAATAAACCAAAAGGCTTTGGACGGATTGACTCATACCACTTTGCCTGGGCAGGCTTAGTCCTTCTAAGCGGTTGACCAGTACTCATGTGTGGTCAGTTTCAGCCCTGCGTGGAAGCAACATGCAGCCCATCTATTTATCCAAACCCCGATGGGTGGGGGCGACTAAGTCGGTATGTACGTAGGTAGGTAGATATGGAGTCCGGCCCCGCCCACCGGTGCTTGAAGAAATAGATGGATTGCGTGGTAGTTAGGCAGGCATGTAGGGTAAATGCAGCTAGTTAGGAAGGTGTAGGTAGGAATGTGACAGAAAAACCGCCTTGGAAGGTAAGTGAAACGAATTCAAATGGGGTGGGGGGCGGGGGGGGGGGGGGCTGCGTTCATCGATTTTACGTGGTCACAATACTGGCCCTTACTTCCGTCGCGATTCAGACAAATAATTTGTTCAGTCTGCTCGAAGGCCTCCTAACTCATCAGTGCAACATCTCCGTGAACACAAGACTCAAACAACCACAGCGATGAAACAACGGCGAGACCTCGACAGCAAGAGTTTGTCATTCAGTTTTACGACCCACATACGGCGACGGGACCTCGGTTAAAAAACTCATCCAAAAGTCGGTTAAAACCCGGGATCGAATATGTGACCCAAGGTCTATGAGGCCAGTAACATAAAAACTACACCAAGGAGACTTCCTTCGTATGCATGGGAACGGACGGTCAGACATACATTTACTTATTTGTACCTACGTACGTACGTACTTACCTACCTAAGTACCCTATTGGTTTCATAAAGCGGTATAACTTAAGAAGTCATTTCATCTCAATGTCGGGTAAAAATCCAACTAATTGGTCGCAGTTGGTCGCAATGTCTCCAAACTAACTTTCACAGTGTTGAGGGGAACTTTAAACCTCAAGTCAAACAAACAAACAAACAAAACATCTACCTACCTTCCCTTAGGCCCCCACCCATCGGGGCTTGAAGAAATATATGGGCTACACGATGCTTCCACGCAGAACTGAAACCGACCCACGCATGAGTACTGGTAAATAAAAATCAAAAATGAGTTCCTTTAAGAGCAATGAAAACATTCATAAGAAAGAAGATGGGCCATACTACGTAGTTTCGGCTAATAAAGCCTCATCAGTAACCCTGAGATGATCCGGCAACGAAAGCCAGAGGAAACATACTGCAGCAAATATGCGAATTTCGAACTAGCAGTCGATTCAAAGACTGATATAAATCAAAATGGGGTCCAAATAATTAAAAACCTGTCTAGAATATGAGTCTAAACAAATAATTTATTTTTGATTTCTCAGAATGTTCACGCTGATCTCAAAGGACCAAAAGTAAAATATAAACTACACTTTGGTTGATGTACGGGGAGACGTTTTACGGCCGCCACACGGCACAACACCAGCTGCAGTGAAGGCAAATAAAAATCAAAAATGAGTTCCTTTAAGAGCAATGAAAACATTCATAAGAAAGAAGATGGGCCATACTACGTAGTTTCGGCTAATAAAGCCTCATCAGTGACCCTGAGATGATCCGGCAACGAAAGCCAGAGGAAACATACTGCAAATATGCGAATTTCGAACTAGCAGTCGATTCAAAGACTGATATAAATCAAAATGGGGTCCAAATAATTAAAAACCTGTCTAGAATATGAGTCTAAACAAATAATTTATTTTTGATTTCTCAGAATGTTCACGCTGATCTCAAAGGACCAAAAGTAAAATATAAACTGCACTTTGGTTGATGTACGGGGAGACGTTTTACGGCCGCCACACGGCACAACACCAGCTGCAGTGAAGGCAAATAAAAATCAAAAATGAGTTCCTTTAAGAGCAATGAAAACATTCATAAGAAAGAAGATGGGCCATACTACGTAGTTTCGGCTAATAAAGCCTCATCAGTGACCCTGAGATGATCCGGCAACGAAAGCCAGAGGAAACATACTGCAAATATGCGAATTTCGAACTAGCAGTCGATTCAAAGACTGATATAAATCAAAATGGGGTCCAAATAGTTAAAAACCTGTCTAGAATATGAGTCTAAACAAATAATTTATTTTTGATTTCTCAGAATGTTCACGCTGATCTCAAAGGACCAAAAGTAAAATATAAACTGCACTTTGGTTGATGTACGGGGAGACGTTTTACGGCCGCCACACGGCACAACACCAGCTGCAGTGAAGGCAAATAAAAATCAAAAATGAGTTCCTTTAAGAGCAATGAAAACATTCATAAGAAAGAAGATGGGCCATACTACGTAGTTTCGGCTAATAAAGCCGCATCAGTGACCCTGAGATGATCCGGCAACGAAAGCCAGAGGAAACATACTGCAAATATGCAAATTTCGAACTAGCAGTCGATTCAAAGACTGATATAAATCAAAATGGGGTCCAAATAATTAAAAACCTGTCTAGAATATGAGTCTAAACAAATAATTTATTTTTGATTTCTCAGAATGTTCACGCTGATCTCAAAGGACCAAAAGTAAAATATAAACTGCACTTTGGTTGATGTACGGGGAGACGTTTTACTGCCTCCACACGGCAAAACACCAGCTGCAGTGAAGGCAGCTTAGAGGATCATAGGGGCGTGAAGAAGTGTATGGGCTGCATGATGCAACCACGCAGAGCTGAATCCGGCCGCACACTAGTACTGGTAAACCGCTTGGACGATCTAAGCCTGTCCAGAAACCGCGGTGCGAGGCGGACCGTCCATGCTATATAAACCAATAAACCCTATCGGTTTCATTGGGCGACAGGGCTTGAGATGTCATTTCATCTAAATGTCGGGTAAAAGTCCCACAAAATTGGAAGCAACGTCTCCAAAATGACCTTTACAGTGTTGACAGGGACGTTAAACCTCAAATCAATCAAACAAACAAAGCAGAAGACTGCCCAGGCAAAGTGATGTGAGTAGGACCGTCCATGCATAAAAACCCTATTGGTTTCATTGGGCGGCAGGTCTTGAGATGTCTTTACATCTCAAAGTCGGGTCCCACGAAATTGGAAGTATCGTCTCCAAATGACCTGTATAGTATTGACGGGGACGTTAAACCTCAAATCAAACCTACCTACCCACCCACCAAGACACATCTCCTTACCTACCTACTTAAATCTACCCCGCCCATCGGGACTTGAAGAAATGATGGGCTGGATGATGCCCCACCGCACATGAGTACTGGCAAACCGCTTAAGCCCTCGCCCAAAGTTATGCGAGTCGGACCGTCAATGCATATAAACCCTATTAGTTTCTTTCTTTCCTTCTTTCTTTCTACTGATACTGCGTCGGTCATATTTGGGCATTACCGCAGGTGTACATTACATACACTCCAGGTTTGCAGGATGAAAGCCTACACAGTAATCATGTAATTGCGGTAGGGATCTTTAACCTACACAGGGAATGGTTCTGCCTGCACACGGGGGGGGGGGGGGGGGGGTCCAGTTAACGTCCCGATCCGAAGGACGGTGCACTTTATGACATTCAACCCTGCAAATGATGCCAATGGAGCGTGTTCGGACACCGAAATTTTATCGCCGCTGCCGGGATCGAACCCGGGACCTCTAGCATCAGAGGCAAGTGCACTAACCACTGGGCTATCTCAAAGTCGGGTCCCACGAAATTGGAACATCGTCTCCAAATGACCTATATAGTATTGACGGGGACGTTAAACCTCAACTCAAACTTACCTACCTACCCAGCCACCCATCTACCTACCTATCTAGCCACAAACCACCTACCTACTTACTCACCTACATAAACAACGTCGAAGCAGAAGTTAGAAGTAAGAAGTCAGCTTGCCCCGCCCATCGGGGCTTAAAGAAATAGATGGGCTGCACGATGCTTCAACGCAGAGCTGAAACCGACCGCACACGAGTACTGTTAAACGGCTTACAGGATCTAAGCCTGACCAGGAAAAGCGGTGCGAGTCGTCTATAAATAAATAAACAAATAAATATTATAATATTATAAAATCACCAGTAACACAGCTTCTTATTTCCTTAGATAGGCTTCTGCAGCATAAAATTAAAGTTTGAATAATGTAGCAGCATAATTTATCATTTAATATACTAAGAGAGTTTCGATACCCCAGTCTTTTATAGAGTTATCGTATTACACTTCTCACGGCTGAATTATCTCACACCCCTCCGTGAGGGATTTCAGCCGCTTCCGGTGCGACTGAAGAATCTCACGGGATCAATAATCTCACGCTACACCGCCACATGGATGTACGAGTTGATGTAGATGAAAGTACTGGTGAGGAAGCAAATTGCACTGTTCTTGTTAATGGGAGATAGACTTTTGATGCAGTGTACTCAAAGGCAATATATGGTTTATCTACACAATGGAATGGACAAACCCATGAGGTGTCAATGTTCTATGTGGCACTATCCTGACATTTATTGGAAGAAATATTTCAATGTTAAGGTAACTGAGGCATTGACATGTGACCCAATGATCACATTCTCAATTTTGACCAACTATGATAGTAAGGGATCATTGTGATGACCCTGTTTAATTGAAATTTGCTCAGTAGTATCTGAATAGTAGTTGGAAGAAGACATTGTTAACAGGCAGACAGAAGGAAAAATGGACTTATGGAGCACGGACGATATGCGATTTGGCAAGTAGAAATGGACAAACAAAACAAAATAAATGTCCCTAACAGATTTATGAGAGACAATAATGTGGTAGAACACATCATACATACTGGTTGTTTTGCTAGGTTTTACGCCCGTTAAACAATCTTTCAGTCATATACATGCGGGTAGTTTCCTAACCATCGTTCCTGGAAAGTACCAGTACTAGACTCCGATCCTCCGACACAAACTACCAAATGTTCTCACATAAACGATCATGGCCGGTAGTGGGGCTCGAACCCATGACCCTCCAGTGATTACAAGTCAGCGACCTTAATCACTGGACCACGATACATACTGAGTATACATTCATGTCATGTGGCCAGTAAACATGTAATTGTTAGGTGACGACACAAATATACATACAAGGGAGTATAAGACGAAGGAGGAAGAGACATTAAATGTTAACATCTTTTATTAGCAAAGTATAAAAATATTATAAACAAGAGACAACCAAAGTAAACAATGTTACCGATGTTAAGTTTTTATCTGAAAGTCTAAAAAGAAATAAACGGTATAAAGCTATTTAAGGTGAATCTTAATCTTGATAAAAACTGGACCAATTGACTGTCAGTACGCCGTAAACTTTGTTCATTTATTGGTGGCAGTACCTTCAATATTACTAGAGCTGTCAGTGAAACTGACTAGCGCGGGGCTATTTTTGCGTTTTTATTGTATTATTCTTCCCTTTATAAGAAGACCCTCTGAAAAAGGGGTCTACTTTTAAAGAAAAAAATAATAAGGAGCTGTCAGTGAAACTGACTAGCGCCCCGGCAGCGCTATCAGAGGAGTAGGAAAATGTTGAAGTGTGTGTATGGGGGTGGTCTGCGGGAGGGGGGCTATTTTACTCTAGTTAACACTTCTGACGTCAGGAATCTACCCTATAAAATTTCAACAAAACCCATCGAGTTTTGACTTTCGAGTGAATTGTAGACTGCTACACAGATGATTTATGAATGTGGTCAGGTAAACTGTATTGACGGCAGTGCTTAGTAGACCATGGCCTAGTGGATAAATTAGCTTCGGTGTTTAGTTAAATTTTCGCACAGAAACGATAGCTCTGTCACTAGACCATCTCTCACTAAACTGGTACCCTGTTTTCTAGTAAAATATGCGAAAGTTATTGAGCTATAGGGCGAGGGAACCAGAACACCGGAAAAAGCTGACTGTATCTCTGATTTCTGTTTAAAGAACACACCTGAGGATCCAAAATAACATAGAAAGAGAAGTCTAAAACCGGAACCACTTTTCCAATCTAACTGGCTTGCAGCCGTGGCTGCAAGCCAAAAATATATATAGAGGTCGGTAAATGGGCCGCTATTCACGTGATGCCGAAAATGCACGAGAAGTTTACGAAAGCCAACGCATTAGGCGAAAGCATTGACTAATTTATTCCTTGCATAAAGCTCAGTCCCAGGTCAAATTGTTCGCACTATACTTAAGTATTTCAGAGGCCTGGGGCTGACGATGTCGTTAGTTAACATAGCGTTAAAACTTTGATCATTTAATATTGCAAAAATGCTAATATTTTTGCTGAAAAAATGGGAGCAGCTTTTGCATTTGCAAAAGCTGCTCACATTTTTTTCACCAAAAATAACACTATATCAGTTATTTGACTTGCTAGAACAGTTAACAATTTGACCACTAACGAGCTCCTTAAGCTAACGATGCCTTGAACAACTCACCCCTAATCAACGCTCTGAAGCTAAACCATCCCCCGCCCATCGGGACTTGAAGAAATAGATGGGCTGCATGATGCTTCCACGCGGTCAGCTGCATCGGCCTCGGGCCAATGCACCAGACCTCGGACCTGTACCTGGGCCAGTACAAAATGACTTGATTAATAACATTATAGTAAAATGTCAACATACACCTGCATAGCTATGTAAATAAATTTATTGAATTATTGAATGAAGAACAAAGCAGTCTTCTAGTTTATTTATTTTGCCACTGAAAAAAAAGGAACTGTTTACACAACAGTGGAAATCTTGATGCTTATCAGAACTTAAAGTCACATGTCTGTTGGAAATGTCCCTTTACAATACGGTTAGATACTATGTTCATATCCTTGTTATAGAATTATGTATGTTTTGCCATGCTCTTCTCGTCACTCGTGCCGCCATTGAAATGATATTGTAGGGCGAGAGCACTTTGTTGTTTTTGCCCAAATAAACCATTTGTACTTGTACTTGTACTAAAACAAAATCTGATGTTATAGTATTTTCCTAGTATCAAATATGCAAGTAATATGCATAATTATTGTTATAAACTCTTTAACATTTAATAATACCTGCTTTCTCATGCATTCTTTATAATATCAAATGAGCTGCACCTGCAACGTAAATATCACGTGCACTAAGTAAAATACCTCTGTATGGAATGATTGACATACTTGGTAATTAGTCTGTTATATGAGCCAGCGCATGACAAAACCTACAATAAGACGTGCGCCAAGCGAAGACTCAGATCAGCCTCCGCATCCATATAGTCTAACGAGAGACTTCTCTTGCTGTACGAAGGAGCATTGAGCCCTTAGCTATCTTTAGAGCGCACAACGAAGACTCTGATCAGACTGCGCGGATGCGCAGGCTGATCTGAGTCTTCGTTGGGCGCACATGTCTTATTGTAGGTTTTGTCATGCGCTGGCTCATATAACTTGACATTATGTAATCGATATTTACTATCCTTAACTGGAAATGTTAAACAATACTGCCTCATTATCAAAATTATGTTATTTTGAATGGCTTCCAAGTTACATGTTTTAAAGTGCAACAAAAGTACATTCTTGCATTTTATACACAGTTATATAAATGATATTTCAGAGTAATTAAAATGAAGCTGTTTAATGTCAAGAACAAAACCTTGTCTCTTCCACATTTACAACCCCTTCAACCGGCCCCGCCCATCGGGACTTGAAGAAATAGATGAGCTGCATGATGCTTCCACGCAGAGCTGAAACCGACCGCAATCGAGTACTGGTAAACCGCTTAGAGGATTTAAGCCTGCCCAGGCAAAGCGGTGCGAGTCGGACCGTCCATGCTTATAAAGTAAAGTAGAAGTAAAACAAAGATCAGGAATCGATACAGATAACTTACTCCACCCATCAAAGACACCAAAGGGAAAGAAACACAAACATGGAGCGACCAGGCCATAATGGAAACCTAAACAAAGGATGGCCATAAGGACAGTTACTTTTCCACAAAATAGCCAATTGGCCATCCAAAATAAAAAGACACAAGCGACACACACACTAAGTAACAAACAACAAGACAAGTACACCGCCACAGAAGAACCGCCCTGGAACGGTCAGTGGAAATAATTCCACATGGGGGGCGGGGGGGGGGGGGGGGCAAATCGATTTTACATGGCCATAATCCTCGCCCTTACCTTTGTCGCGGTATACACTAATTGTGTTTAGTCCGCATGAAGGCTTCCTAGCTCATCAGTGTAACATCTCCGAGAACATACAAATCAAAAACTACAGAGATAAAACAAGGTTGAGGACTCGACAGCATACAACAACAGCACTGCTGGAGCAAAAGAAAACCAACAGTTAGACTCCGAGGGGCCCGACCACAGACGGAGCATCAGGCGCCAACCAACATAAAAACCCTATTGGTTTCATTGGACGACAGGGCTTGAGATATCATTTCGTCTCCATGTCGGGTAAAAGTCCCACAAAATTGGAAGCAACGCCTCCAAAATGACCTATACAGTGTTGACGGGGACGTTAAACCTCAAATCAAACAAAACAACCCCATCAACATTAGTTTGGTTAAACTAGGTTTTCCTAAACTTACAGACCCTTCAATAGTTTCTCGATCACACTGTTCCTGTATAAACATGGCTGTGCTACACTGACCACGATTGAGAGCCCACCAATTTTTTAAGGGTCACTATATTTCGTCATTATTGCACCGTGTCTGAGGTGAGAGGGATGCATCGACCCCGATGTAGTCCTCCATGCAAACGCCTTTAAGAAAGTAGTCAAAATCAGACCATCCTGTACTCGTTCAGCTGTGGCCCCATATAATGCCGGGCTACCTTAAAAACTGTCTCAGTCATGTTAGACAGATCCGAATAATTTTGGTCTTGTATCAGATACTAGATATGCTGATGAGTAGCATTACCTTAGCCCTTGTCCTGCTGGGTATTCTCATCTGCCACACCCACTACCGATTATCAACCAATCAGATTACTTGATTCAAAGTATTGCAACAAAGTCACAATCTGAATGACAAACAATGTAGATCCTGATCAGATGGCTTCTTCAGATAAGGCATATCCGGGCTCAGCAGGACAAGGGTTAAGATGTCAAGTAAAAGGACAACTGATAAGTCGTCTGCTTCCCCAGTCCCTTTCATCTCCTCTATTATCTCTTCTTTCTCTTTTCTCCTTTTCCCTGCGCCGGACCCGCAAGGGTTGATATGGGTCTGTCCTTTTGTTTGTTTGCCTGTCTGTCCGTCACAAAAACTTTAACCTTGATCATAACTTTCAAGTATTTGACCTAGCCCCATGAAACTTCACACACTTATTCACCATCACAATTAAGGGCTACATTCTGGCCAAGGGCCATAACTCTGTTGGCATTTTTGGCTGAATTATCTTCCCTTGAAATTTTGCAAAAACTCAGAAATTGGCTCCCACGGGGGGCATTGGTCACCTATAGTGAAAGCTCGTGTTCAACCTGTTTCAATAGGGTGCGACAGACCAATTTTGTTAATTATTTAAAATTGTATAAATTACATATAAATAGGCACTTTGTCGGTCAGGAAATTGCATACTCTGTGACCTTGTAGAGTGACAGACTGGACCATTTAACGGATTTATCCATTTGAGGCAGGAAACCCCTAAAGGGGTACCCAGACAAAAAGTTCAGACCCAGATCAGACGCCGCAGAACGCGGCGTCAGATCAGGGTCTGTTTGGTTTTCTAAGAGGATTTACCATAAAAAAAGAAAATGAAAACAAATAATAGACCTGACACTCCTAAAACGACAAATAGACTTGTCAAACATATAGCACGGCCCCCGCCCATCGGGGCTTGAAGAATTATATGAGCTGCACGATGCTTCCATGCAGAGCTGAAACCGACCGCACACAAGTACTGGTAAACCGCTCAGAGAATCTAAGCCTGCCCAGGCAAAGCGGTGTGTGTCGGACCGTCCATGCTTATAAACCCTATTTGTTTCATTGGGCGACAGGGCTTTAGATGTCATTTCATCTCAGTGTCAGGTAAAAGTCCCACAAAATTGGAAGCAACGTCTCCAAAATGACCTATATTGTGTTGACGGGGACGCTAAACCTCAAATCAAACAAAAAAAAAAACAAGCATATAGCAATGGAAGAGATCACCAGTATACAATGGGTTCACACTTATTATACTTACACAAGTTTGACTTTGGTTGTTTTATCAATGTTCTACGAGTACTTTGTCGGTCAGGAAAGTGTAAATATACTTTCATTTCATATCACTTTGTGCCCTGGAAGACTGATGATCTCTTATCAAAGTAGCAAAACAAATATCACGATGCTGGCCATGTGATGAGTGCTGACGTAGATATTCCACGACTCATAGCCAAGATCTCAGTCACATGCCTCCCTGGTCTGGAGGCCGAGTAGCGCGAGCGGAGGGCAGATTCCCTTTAGCTTTCATAAGGAGCATATCGCCTTTTATTTCTAACGACTAACATCTAATTTGATGGAGAAAGTACTCTAATACTATCTCACTCGCCAAGAAAACTGTATCTGAAAATATCGTTATGCAAACACTGTGGACCTTGAACAGGCAGCTGTTAGAGGTGAACGAAAACGGGAATACCGGAGAAAATCAACTTGGAGTCGCACATCATGTTACACATTGGGACGGCAGCTACATAGAGGTGGGCGAAAACCGAAGCATTCGGAGAAAAAAAAACTGATCATCGAGCGAGGCTAGAACCTAATGTTTAAGAATCAGCGTTCTTGTCCACCTATATGTGACTCGTGCGTTGGGGAGATCCTCACAGAGACTTGTAACAAAAGGTTGTATATACAGTAAAATTCCGCTATTAAGACCATCTAAACTTAAGACTAAATCTGCTTTTAAAAACTTATTGGAAAGGTCTTTGTATTTATTATACCCAGTGTCTCCTAATACGAGGCCACCAAGGGACTGTTCAAAAGTGGTTAGACCGCTTTTGAACAGTCCCAAAGGTTGTCTTAATATAGGAGCATCTGGTAAAACAGCAAATAAGGAATATATTTTAAGAATTAAAGATAATGACATATTGTTTTCTGATGAGCATGAAATGGCTTATATCTTGAATAAATACTTTGTAAATGTAGCATCAAAACTTAAAAACCTATTGAGCATTCAGACTTTCAATATATAAAAGACTATGTAGACTCCAAAGTACCAAAGGACAGCTGCTTTGCAATACCGAATGTAACAACTCGTTTGTTAAAAACTTAAAAACTTTCTTGTAAGCCTTGATGCGACAAAGCAACAGCCCTTGATTGTATAGGTCTAAGGCTTTTGAAAATTGCTCCTGATATTTTGTGTGCAACCTAACATTTCTGATTAACAAAAGTTTAGGGGGTAGCATATTCCCGTAAATTTTGAAAAAAGCAAAAGTTAATCCAATTTTTAAAAATGGGCCAAAGGACGAAGTAAACAATTACATACCAAATTCAATAATTCCAACAATTTCTAAATTGATTTAGAAATGGGTTCATGATAAACTTCTGTCGTTCCACAATTCCTATAGTTTATTGAATAAGCAATAAAGCAGATTTAGAAAAGGACATTCTACTGAATCTGCAATAATATTAATGATTGATACATGGCTGAAAGCAATAAATGGTGGAAAATTTTTAGGAACGGTAATGGTAGTTTTTCCCAAATCTTTCGACCTAGTATGTACCTCGATGAGTATGCACAGAAATCCTCAGTGAGAGAGATCGACTGTCAGAGGGCAAACACTTATCTTGTTACTCAATCCAAATCGAAATTTCGAATAGTTTATTTTTAGGCCAGTACATTTAGCTGGAAATGACCCTTGACCCACAACTAATTCCTTGAGAAATGTTTTCAGCAGTTTTAGTATCAGGAAGGTGTCCTGATTTATACAAAAAAAGTCCTCAAAAAAAATCCGAGGGGAAAGGGTATTTTTGGGAGGTGAAAAAATACGAAAAATGAAGAAAAATCACAAAAACCAGGACAAAATTAATATTACTGGCGTATGTTAAACAATTAATACTTGATTTCATTAAATCATCCAAAATGAATATTTCTATTTGGGGAAAAATACTAAAAATTCTGAAGATAAAAGTTTTCTTTTAATTTATTTTTTTTTATATATTTTTGTGTGAAATATGGAAAAACAAGTATTAGCTTTTACAAAAAGCTTGAGTCTATGCTAAGCACACATTAATTTGTGTAGAACTAAAATGTGTCAGTTACCATAAAGTGTAAAAAGAGTCACAGATATCAAATAAGGATTTACAAATCTTATCAACAATGTCACATAAAACAAAGTCAAAAAAGGAAAATCAAAAGCAAACTGTGGCACATCACAAAACATGCCTATGTAATTTTGACCCCCACTAACCCACTTTTATATATAAACTAGAAACACTTGAGGTTTAGGGGTTATATATTATTTTTCTGCTCAAAAACATAGCTTCTGAGATTGTTGATACTCAATAGAACTGCCTCATCTATGTTTTGAGCAGAATTAAGTGAGTGTGTTTGAGGTTTACGTCCCGTCAACAGCAAATGTCATATGCAGTGGTTTCAAAAACATTTCGGCATCCAGATTTCAAGGAAAGATACGATTGTGATTTTCAATGTTATCTGAATAAAGCCAAATTTATGAAGCATAGCAGGGGAATAATGTCTAAGCAAACGGGAAAATCCCCAGTACCCGTCAATTGATGAAACCCCTGCATACGGAGACCGGACCTCGGTTTAAAGACTCATCTGAGAGTCTGGAGAAGCCCTTGGATCGAACCCATATCTCCTGGTTTATGAGGTTAGTAGCTTAACCACTACACCATGGAGGCTTCTTTGAGCAGAAATAAGAAAAATAATGTACATGTATACGCCCTAAAACTCCCCACTGCCCCACCCCACACAGGTGTAAATGGGTAGCAGTGGTGTAAAAGTCAACTGCCTCTCCCTCGCGCACGTGTAAACATCCGTAATGAGTGATTAAGTTTGAGACTTTCATCGCAATCGAACAAAAATAAATTAGTATAAACTAAAACTCGATGAGGAAGAGGTTTCTATCGAGTACCCACAATCTATGCTTTTGAGCAGACATTACGAAACACGCCTAAACAAAAACATTGTCAATTTTTCAGACCAAAAATGGAATTTTAAGATTAAAAAATGATGTTTTTCTTATTTCTACTCAAAACAGATTGCGGAGCTCGATTAAGAACCGCCTGAACTTGGCAGTTCTGCCGAGTACCCACAATTATGTTTTGGCGCTGATATAAGAAATTTAATGTTTATCCCTGTAAACCACAATTTTACAATATAAAAGTGGGGTTGGAGGGGTCAATATTATATAGGCGTGTTTTTCGACCACACCAGTCTGGGCTTGGTTTGGTTGATTTGAGGTTTAACGTCCCCGTCAACACTGTAAAGGTCATGTCCCCGTCAACACTTTAAACTAAAGGTCATTTTGGAGACGTTGCTTCCAATTTTGTGGGAATTTTACCCGACATTGAGATGAAATGACATCTCAAGCCCTGTCGCCCAATGAAACCAATAGGGTTTATTAACATGGACGGTCCGCCTCGCACCGCGGTTCCTGGACAGGCTTAGATCATCTAAGCGGTTTACCAGTACTAGTGTGCGGGCCGGATTCAGCTCTGCGTGGAAGCATCATGCAGCCCATATATTTCTTCAAGCCCCTATGGGCAGGGTCCGATTTGGGCTTGGAGTAATAGATTGGGCTGCATGATGCTTCCGCACAGAACTGATACCGACCGCACATTAGTACTGTTAAACCGCTGAGAATGTCTAAGCCTGCCCAGAAAAGTTGCTGCGAGTCAGCCTGTCCATGCATGTAAACTCTTTTGGATTCATTGGGCGGCAGGGACTGAGATGTCATTTCATCTCAATGTCAGGTAAAAGTCCCACAAAATTGGAAGCAACGTCTCGTTTTCGTGATGAATAAGAAAAACATCAGAATTTTCTCTGGAATTTTTTTGGGTGATCAAATCTTCCAATAGATTTCAATATGCGTGTTTTCGTAATGTTTTTTTTTTTTTTTTTTATGACCCCAACTTTTTTGGAGGGGCATATTGCTTCTGGTTCGTCCATTCGAACTTCCGTTACGCCTTTGATGCATAGCATAACGCAAGAACCGTGCATAATAGGGTTTTGAAATTTCATATATCGATTCTTCATGGAAAATTAGCTAACATGTATTTTTTTCTTATCCGGACTATGTCCCTTTCAAAAGTTATTGTCCTTTGAATTTTTGTTTTTATAAAATCTTGTCAGCAACATATCTCAAAATCTATTGGAGCTAGAACCTTGTAAGTTGGTGAAAAGATTGGTGCTGATGAGTAGATGTCCTGATTAACTTTCGACTAAATTCCAAAAAAATACTGTGTGGCTAATGGCCCTTTGTCACTTTCGGTACATTGTATGCATTGTGATGCATAGCATAACTTTAGAAGCTTGTATGCTAGGGTTTTGAAATTTCATATATGGATTCCTCATGGAAAATTAGCTGAAAGATATTTTTTTCTCATCCGGATTTTGCCCCTTTTAAGGTTGTTTGAGTCAACCTTTGTGTTCAATCAGCTCAAAACAGTTATTGTGCGCAATGTTGGGAGACAAAATTTGTAAATCAATTTCAAGGGGGTATCCCTTTTCTTAGTATTATTTTTCCTGCCTGTTTAAAATTCAGCGGCCAATTTCTATTGCAGTAAGTAGATAGGACAGTGTTGCAATTGTTCTGATTGTGATTTTTGAGTGGTTGCTTCCCCAAAGTCACACTTAGCTTTCAAAATCTTATTTGCGCAATGTTACCAGAATACACCGTATACACATATATGATATTAAATTGGTTTGATTCTGATGGCACAAATGTGCGTCCATACATTAAATTTTTGACATGAGACATTCTGACCCCCAGACCCCCCCCCCCCCCCAATGTTTATTTTTACAACTTGAACATAGATCTTGTTTATCAATAGCCTACAAGGAAAATACAAATGGCATCTATTCAAAAAAAAAATAAATAAATAGAATATAGAAAGCAGCGGGAGTCTGCATCGTCTGCTTGTGTCCGCCAAACCTTCAACTGGATTTCCTTTTGATTTTGTGGATTCAAACACATATAGATGGATAGATTTGGGAAAATGCATAGCCTCCGTGTATCATATCTCGAACGATTTTGAGCAAATATTTCCATTTATCAATCAAGGGAAAGCTTCTTCGTTCTCTTTTTAATAATAAATTATAGACTGCACTTTAGCAATTTGTGACGTATATTTTGTTTTTAATGACGTCATTTGTTTGCTCTTACAGCCGGTAAATCAGTGTATGGTGCTATTATTGGACCATTACTTATTTATTTTTTTTCTGCGGATTAAATCCTAATTTTCTCAGAACTGGCACGGATATTTTTTGAGGACTTTTTTTTGGTAATTAATATAACATAGCCCTGTGTTTTGGTGTTAAAAGAGTTTCTCAAGGAATTATCTTGACCATAAAATTTAAAGTGCCTCGCCTATTTAGCTAGCCAGGTCTGTTGAAATCAATATACAGTGCAATAACATAGGAATAAGTGCAATCAATGTTCAACTGTGATGAGGTTTTAAATAGTTCTCAAGCAAGACATATTAAGATTACATTTTTTTATCAATTATAACACGTAGCTATTATCACTTTTAAGAAAACAAATATTTCTCATAACGTTTTTTACAGCTCTTAGCCAAAATAATATCAAATTTTCATTCTTTTATCTGAATACTTTTACAATGTTTTTAAATACCGCTGAATAGTATTTATTTCGTTTAAAACACATTGTTATTACTGTTACATGTGGGTTTACGGCGTCCCGCAAACCCCCATGCTGACAAGACAACCGAGCGTGATCTCTGACAGGCGTACGGGCAGCTGTGGGGTAAGGCACAAGAAAGATGTTAGATGGATGACATTAATTATTTACAGTATCTACATACAACACTTACTAAACACAAAACATCACAATTTGTTGCTTCTGTAGCCAACTCACGACGTCCGCTCCGAAGGCAAAACCATGTTCTGTGCTCGGAACGGGTGACGTGAATACCTACAGAAGCAAACAACAAAAACAACAACAAAAACAAAAAAAGAAACAACACAAGACGCGACTGGCCAGTTTATAACTTAGGGTGAATCCCCATCTCGCGTGAAACTTCCTCTCGCGAACTAGTGCAAACTGCACACTAGTCTATCGACATAGTTGCCGATCACAGGTTGCCGATCACAGGTCTAGCGATCGTCCGAATATCCTGCAGGTTAGTTGACCTCTTTTATGGTCTCACATTTGTTGACAATGAACAATGATTCTGATTCTGATCTACGCTGATTACGGCGGTCTGTCCGCCCTTGCTGGACCCTAACGCCTAGCGTCGTACCAGTACCTGCTGCTATGAAGCAGGGAGCAGCAGGTCACACATTGTTGTGCCTTTCAATATACTTTCTATTTCCCGACACGATGTTGTAGGTATACGTTACAACTTGACCTGCTGCTAAAGTGTTCGTTTTTCTCAGGGTTTATATATCTATGAATACTACCAGAAAATCATGCCTACTCATATTACCTTGCTCAATTCGTGGCGAGGTGGAGATACCGGCCACAAATAAAGCTAGATAGCAAAAATCGAGTAGATAATGGATTTGCGTTCAAATAGTATATTTCCCATAGGAAAAATTGATGAAACGACCCTATAAATCAATGACATGACTCCTGTCAAAACGAACACCCACACAACACGTGACGGGAATAAAAATCATATATGGCACAATTTGGCGGTTGGCGATTTTTAGGCAAATTCTATAGGACTCGGCCTTATAGCGGCCCCCTGTATTGTAAAAACAGCTCTCTATAAACCACTCATGCATACATCGTATGATATGTGCATGACTTGTTCATGGAGCAGCACAGTTTGCGTACCATATTTCACCTAAAATATTTCACTCGCACCGCCCTACCATATATCTACTAAAATAATTTAGATGTGCATAAGCACCAGAGAGGTTTCCTATTCCATCTCGCAACAATTACCGTAAATGTACCGAGACCTCCTAGATGTTTTAAATGTAGTCTTGCCAAGTTGTATAAATATGTATATATTGTACAGTCACATTGTTCATAAATTGCATTTGCTTGTTTTAGATATAGAGGACCATATGTTAGATAAGTAATTGCATTGCTTAATATGTCATCCTCTTTAAATAAAGACGTTATTATTATTATTATTATAGTAGATCAGAAAGCAATAAATGGTGGAAAATTTTTAGGTACGGTAATGGTAGTTTTTATCCCAATCTTTCGACCTAGTAGATCATACTTTTCTTTTACGGGAACTAAAACTTAATAAATGTGACGAGAATTCTATATCATGGTTTGATTCTTATTTGTGTATTAGACCACAGGTAGTATCTATTAATAATGAAGTATCAGAAAGTGAAAAGATAATGTATGGCGTTCCTCAAGGTTATATTTTAGGCCCTCTTATGTTTTTGACATTTATTAGCGATCTGACTCTGGTGCTTGAGAATTCTTCTCACCAACAGATTTATATGCTGACGATACTACTATTTATGATATACAATCAAATTTGCAAACTCTACAAAATAACCTTCAAACATCTCTTGCATTGCTTGAGAAGTGGTGTAGGGAAAATGACATGGTAATAAACACTGAAAAAACACCAAGGTGATGATTGTAAAAAGTAGACAAAATGTTACGTAATACTTTGTAAAGAGCAGCCTGTGTATGATCATCTCTGATAAAACTTTGGCCCAGGCTGATCTGTCTGATTTTCTATCTCTTTCTATTTACCTTTTTTGCTACGATACTTGACAGTGTATAAAACTAATCAATATCCAATAGTAACTTGATAGCCCAACACCTGGTGGTATATTGGTTTCGCCACACCTGCGTTTGACAAGCTTATTGGATTTATTGGTTTTCACTGTTATATGATATTCAGACATATGCGGTGTTATTGTTTGGCTTAAAACATTATACCAGCACACCTGCTTGGAACCTGAAAGGGGGAGAGAATTAATCATTCATAAGAAAGACCAAAACAAGTAAAGTGATCGCTTTAGATGACACGTCTAATGCTTTTAAGTATTAATATTTCCCATAAATCTGCCAAGATTGTTAATGAAAGAAACATGAGTTGGTTTTAGTAAAGAGCCAGGTGGCCAAGTCCCGCATCTCCCATATACGGTAAAGATACTCTAAATATAGAAAGAAACCAGTGCTTCAGCTGAAGTGCACGACCCGCCGGACGCTTTTAGCTTTATGAGTGTTACCATATATGGGTATGGCGGCAATTTTGGTCATGTGACCTGGACCTAAAACGGTCCCCCCAATAAATGCGCCTTATCGTAAGGAGCAAAACTATATCTTATACTTTAGTACTGTATTCTGAATCGTTTGCAGGATAAAATGCATTCTCACTTTTCCAATACAAAAGCATATGTGTCAAAGTTTGACCTAGGCACAAAGAAGGTCAAGGTTAACCCAGGGTCACCATTTTAGCAATTTATGATGGGCCTACGTCCCAGATGCTTTTTATCAAGTTTCGTGGAAATCTGCCCAGTGGTTCTGGAGAAGACTATTTTGAAGGGTTTTTACCATATATGGCTTGGCGGCCATTTTGGTCATGTGACCTGGACCCCATGAGCAAATTTTGGTTTCCCCCATCCCATAGAGGCTCCATATGAAATTTGACTTCAATCGGCCCAACGGTTTCCGAGGAGAAGCAGTTCGAAAATTTACTTATTTTTCGCCTCGGCGAGGCTATACTAAATGGAATGTAATATTTCACAAGATCATTGGTTAGATCTCATTGATATCTACCAGTATGCCAAAAATTGTTTAAATATTCCAAGCGGTTAAGTCACTATCACCAATTTTCACAAACGGGTTACGGACGGACAGACAGACTGACAGACTGACCGAATGCAGAATGACACGGTGATTTTAGGGCACTCTTAGAAAATCAACCCACTTCAGTCGGTCGCTTTTTCTGCGGGTCGTGCAATGTTATGTTCTGTTGCTAAGTTAAGGTATGACGTTTGGATCCGGAGAGAGGCTGAAAGAGAAGTATAAAAGGGTGTGTGCAGTGCGAGAGAGGGGAGAACGGTGAGAGAACTGTAAGGGAACTTGAGGATTGAAAAGGAACTGTGAGGGTGCTAACAGCGAACTGTTCGAGAGCGGTAAAACCGAAGGATAAGGAACGATATGAGAACCGCACAAGATTTCTGCTAAGTTTTCTCCTGTGGCACTTGACTTAAACATAATATGCTAAATAAATACTGGAAATAGTAAAAGGACTTATGTGATTAACTTCACATCCAAAGCTGACTAAACACAACACAACGCGAAGGGTAGACCCCTGCTCTGAAGCTGGCTACGCTACAAAAAGAGATAGCCTAAATAACCCCCATCTACGAGCTGGCTAAGTAACGTGATTTAAGGCTGGCGAGTGTTTAAACGATTCTTGTTCACATTGAAGAAAACTTGAGATGGAATAATCATTTTCAGTACATTCCGAAAAAAATTTCATCGTATCAGCGGCTTTTATCACAGATAAAGTCATTGTTATACTAGAAGATAAGTTATTGTTCTATAACGCTTATCTTAAATCTTAGAT
>OY757011.1:30432120-30467602 GCA_963580285.1 Lucinisca nassula | reverse complement strand
CGTGGATAAGTAAACTTTCAGGCTTGAAGTGTTGACTCTGTTAAGCTGAAACTCAAACCCTTTGTAATATTTAATGAGTGTTTTTCACCTCACTGGGCGTCCAGTTCATACTGGCTTCCAGTTGGCAAGGCCCTGTCGTCCTTGCAGCAACAGGTACGGGGTAGCAGGGGGGTATTTTATCTGCTTCTACTCTTCCATGCATTTTCCTCCTTAAACCATAGTGACCAAACGGGAACCAGCTAAGAGCTTATCAGATACATTGGAACGTCGATGGCACGAACTTCGATGGCTCGCTTACCATGGTTGAGTCGCACCTGTTATTGAGTCCCTAGGGAATTCCTTTACAAAAGAAATAGTGGGGGATAATAAAGGAGATTTTCGTCTTTAATCTTGCAAATGTATGCTGTGTGTACTCATTAGAATCGCCTCGATGAGGCGATTCTAATGAGTACACACAGCACAGATTTATATAACAGAACACCGAGAAGATGTCCCAAAATTGCTCCGTTCATGCCTACTGGCAGTAACCCTCAGTGGCTCGAACTACTACTGTCTCGAACAGATTATCGTGGTTCCAAAGGTGTTCGAGCCATTGAAGTTCAACTGTATTAGTAAAACATCAGTGTCTCAAACTCTGGCGGCTGACGTATTACTGCAGCTGATTCGTTCTTTAGTTCCTTAACCCTTCTCTTGCTGAATATTCATTTAAGCCACACCCATTTCCGTCTGTCAACCAATCAAATTACTTGATGTAATTTATTGCTACAAATTCATAAACTGAATGCCAAACAGTGTAGATCCTGATCAGATGGCTTCTTCAGAAGCCATCTGATCTGGATCTACACTGTTTGCAAAGATAGGGTTGTCGTGAACAGCAAGATAAGAGTTAACCCATTCTCTTCCACTGCTATATGTTGGACAAGTCCTTTTGTCATATAATGGGTACTTGGTCTATTTTTTCGTTTCTTTTCTATTTTCGACGGAAAATACTGTTAGCAAATAGTGAAGGCCCTGATCAGACGCCGCGTTCTGCGTCGTTTAATCTAGGCCTGAATTGTTTGCCAAGGTATGTGCCACCGCCGATCATAGATTGGGCTGCATATTGCTTCCAAGCTGAGCGAAAACTGAGCGAGCATGAGTACAGCTAAACCGCTTAGGAGGTCTAAGCTTGTCCAAGCTAAGTGGTGCGAGTCGGTTCGTATATGCATATACACCCTATTGTTTTGCATTGGGTGGTAGGTTCATCTCAATGTCGGGAAAACATCCAGTTAGAGGCTCGCTCGGGCCACGTGTGAGACGTAAGTTCTGAAACGGAAGGTCATGTGGTTTTTCCCCGGGTATTCCTCCAAATGTCGCCAAATCTCTGATTAACGATCGGCTTGAAGTAAGTGAAACATTCTTGAAAGGGCCGTTATACCAAAACCAAAAAAGAAAAAAAAATGAAAAAAGTCCCATAAAACTGACTTAAATAGTATTGACGGGGATATTAAACCTCATATTTAACAACAGCGACGACAACAACAACAACGAAAATATTCCTACAAATGCAGTGAATATTTAAAGATAAATTTGGGATTTTTTTCATTAAATGCTCTGTATTTTGTCTAGAAAATGCGTTGAATTGCCTAGTAGAGGCGATTCTAAAGGGCTACGGGTATATCTAATAATGCCTCCTGTCCTGCGCTCTGGGAAACCCTGGGTGACTCGAGCTACCGTTGTCTCGAACAAAATTTAATGGTCCCAAGGGTTCGACTGTAAAGATCGAGAGGCAGAGCGGAAAAAAATCAAAGCGCTGACAGTACTGGTGGAACGAGTGTCATCAACGAAGTTTTGTTTAACTTCTCACTTCATGTTCTTCAAGTATATTAGGCGCCACATTCTTTGGAGGCTAATCTTGACCATCTCTCTCTCTCTCTCTCTCTCTCTCTCTCTCTCTCTCTCTCTCTCTCTCTCTCTCTCTCTCTCTCTCTCTCTCTCTCTCTCTCTCTCTCTCTCTCTCTCTCTCTCATCAGCATTACCGAGTACCATTTCTCCCTCTGTGTGTACGTCTCTCTCTCTCTCTCTCTCTCTCTCTCTCTCTCTCTCTCTCTCTCTCTCTCTCTCTCATCAGCTTTACCGAGTACCATTTCTCCCTCTGTGTGTACGTCTCTCTCTCTCTCTCTCTCTCTCTCTCTCTCTCTCTCTCTCTCTCTCTCTCTCTCTCTCTCTCTCTCTCTCTCTCTCTCTCTCTCTCTCTCTCTCTCTCTCACACACACACACACACACACACATCAGCATTACCGAGTACCAACTCTCTCTCGCATTAGCATTACCGAGTACCATTTCTCTCTCTCTCTCCCTCCCTCTCTCTCTCTCTCTCTATCTCTCTCTCTCTCTCTCTCTCTCTCTCTCTCTCTCTCTCTCTCTCTCTCTCATCAGCATTGCCGAGTACCATTTACTGTGACAGACTGGTAATCGAAGTACTGAGAGTACTCTCTGAATGTGTAGACCTTGATAAGACGCCAGGCTCAGACATCTGAGCTGGGTCTACACTGTTTGGGAAGCTCAAACTCGTGATTCCCCAGCCCAGATTCTATAGATAATCCTACTACGCAACACGCTGACGCTAGCTGCGATAAAATTAATGTTACTATTTTCTATAAAAATAACTAACCCAGGTTTCCTACAAATCAGTGAGAGTCACGTGGGCTTTCACACTGAAGAGTTTCTATGTTTAGTAATTTTGAAAAAAAAATGAAACTGCAAAAGTATATGATCATAACGCGCCGTGCACTTAGACGTACAGTAGTAGTAAGAGTAGTAGTAGTAATGATAATGATGATGAGGAGGATGTTGGTGGTGATGCTAATGATGATGAAATGATGATGATGATGATGATGCTGACGATATGTCATTTAATAATTAACCCTTAATATGGCAAGAAAATCTGTGTCGGTTAATTATTAAAATGTCGTCTGTTATCGTATTGAAACACTTTTTCAAACATATTTTTGCATACAGACAGGCAGTGTGGACCCTAATCAGAGTGCTTTTAGAGGAGATGAGCTGTCTGATCTGGGACCACATCGTTTGCAACAATTACTTTTAAGCCATTGTATGCGGGAAACTCCTTAAGGGGTACCTTGCAAATAGTGCAGAACGCGGCGTCTGATCAGGGCCTGCACTTTTGCCAACAGGATTTTCCGTCAAAAATAGAACGAAAACGAAAAAATAGGCCTGACAATCCTTATGTGACAAAGGACTTGTCCAACATCATAGTAATGGAACAGTCCACTAGTATACGGGCCCCGTCAAGCGATATTGGTACTTATCGCCTATGCGAGCAGCGAAGGTTCAGGCGAGCCTACGCATCCGCGCAGTCTCGCCAGAACCTTCGCTGCTCGCCTCATACAAGCAGTGAATCAAGAGGAACCTTCAGACAGAAAGCCATATCCTGGCCCCTTCTGAATGGCTGGGCATGCGCAGTTAAAATTTGTCATGACGGAATGCTCGAAGACACAAATTCGCTTGGCGGGGCTCATACAATGTTAAAGTAACCAGCAGACAACAAAGCAGACGACAGTTGTTGTGACAGTGATTTTAAAATCCCATAGGGGCATTAATATGCCTTTAATTACTTTGATATCGACATAATTACAATTTCTGTCAAAATTATCAATAATGTCAGTATTTTAAAATTAGAACATCTGTTTCAGAGTTTCCTTTGTTTGGTAAACCTAATAGTATCCTCTGGCTTTCCATTGTTTCAATACTGTAGTCTACTGTGCGTTTACGTTTTACGTCCCTACAACAATATAGGTCGTATGGAGACGGGATTTACGTTACAAGACTCATTTGAAAGTTTAAAGAAGCCCCGGAGTCGAACAACGACCCCTGCCTATGAGGCGCGTAGCTAAACAACTACACAATGAGGCGTCGATTGAAGGCTTTTACCCCCGATTCTCTGAAGTTAATTCGCCCTCTTTACACCTTTGTATACTAGTGGACTCTTCCATTGCTGTATGTTGGATAAGTCCATTTGTCATATTCCGTTTTTATACTACATGTATTTTGGACGGAAAAGTGTGTTAGCTAATAATGCAGGCCCTGATCAGACGCCGTGTTTATGGGTTTCCCGTAGTGGGCATTGCCCCACCCCCTCCATTTCATAAAAGGCCAACTAGGCCCAATATCTTGGAAATCTTAAGACTAACCCATACATATTCTTGTTCCTTATGATAACACGCATTCAGTGAGACCAACCTTGCCCCCCCCCCCCTGGGATGTGCCGGGGCCCTACCCCAGCCCCTCCACTTCATAAAAGGCCATATTATGTTCCTTATGATAAGACGCATTCAGTGACCCCCCACCCCTGATACGCTGGGGCATTGCTTCACACACCTCCACTTCATGAAAAGGTCCAATATCTCGGAAACCTTACAGATCCCCACCCTAAACCATAATATATGCTCTTGTTCCTTATGATAAGACACATTCAGTGACACCAACCTCGGGTCTGCCTCGGTGCGCCGGGGCCATGTCCCACCCCTCAACTTCACAAAAGGTCATATATCCGAGAAACTGTTCAGAGCCCCACCCCTAAACCATATATATTCATGTTCCTTATGATTAGGGGCATCCAGTGACATCAACACGGGGGGTCTTCTGGGCTGCCTTGGCCATGCCCTACCCTTCCAACTTAGCAAAAGGCCCAATATCTCGGAAACCTTACAGATCCCCACCATAAACCATATATATTCTTGTTCTTATGATAAGACACATTCAGTACACCAAGCTGGCCCCCACCCCTGGGATGCGCTGTGGTCCTGCCCTACACCCTCCACTTCATAAAAGGCCATGTATCTCAGAAACCATTCAGATCCCCACCACCCTAATCCATAAATATTCATGTTCCTATGATAAGACGCATTCAGTGACACCAACATGTTGACCCCGGATGCGTCAGGGCCTTGCCCCCACCCCCCTCCACTTCATAAATGGCCCAATATTTCGGAAACCTTACAGATCCCCACCCCAAAATCATATATATTCTTGTTCGCATTCAGTGACACCAACCTGGAGGCCCCTGGGATGCGCCATGGCATTGCCCCACCCGCTCCACTTCATAAAAAGGCCTAATATATCGGCCTAATAACTTTACTGATCCCCACCCACGGCCCCGCTCACCGGGGCTTGAAGAAATAGATCGGCTGCATGATGCTTCCACGCATAGCTGCAATCGGCTGCACACGAGTACTGGTAACCCGCTTAGAGGATTTAAGCCTGCCCAGGAAAAGCGATGCAAGTCAGACCGTCCATGCTTATAAACCCTATTGTTTCATTGGGCGACAGGGCTTGGCAATGGTTCAAATAAAGTGGCAGATCATTTATAAATAAGAGAAATAGTGTCGGCCCAAGAATAGATCCTTGGGGCACACCCGATAGCACCTGTGAAAAATCTGATAAATTATTGTCGCTTTTGATAGTTTGGGACCGACTACTAAGGTAAAATTGGAACCATTTTAAAGATGCGTTGCTCAGTTTATAGTATGCAAGTTTTTCAATGAGGAGTGAATGGTCTACCATGTCAAATGCTTTGCGGAAATCTATAAACAACGTGCCCATAATATCACCTTTATCTATACTGGCCATCAACTGGTCTATTAATTTTAAGTACTTCATTATCAGTGGGCATCCACCCTAACACGAGGTCCCGCTTCTACATCAGAACTGACCAATCAGATCAAGTAGGATCAAGTGGAGATCAAGTGGACATGAACCAACCACGAGGTCTTACTTCTACGTCAAAAATGACCTATGTCCGGGCGAATGAGAACTGTCAGCTACTAAACATGGGTATGTTTGAGTGTCCTGGGAAACGAAACCATGCAGTTAAATACAGTGAAATTCCGCTATTATTCAAGACAGATTATGCATATAAAAGCAGATTTAGAAGGTTTTAGGTGTATTTTCTTCCATTTTCTACATCCAGCGCGCTCTGGTGGAAGACCACCTTGGGGACTATTCAAAAGTGGTCTTAAAGACCACTTTTGAACAGTCCCAAAGGTGTTTTTAATACAGGAATGCCGTTCTTCTTGCAAACACTTTGCCTTCTACAGGAGAGGAGCTGTCTATCGTTTGCAATAATGACAACAAAGCATGTAACTGAGCAGGTGTAATTACTTTGATCACCAACATGTGCATCGACGTTATTGCAATTTCTGTCAAAATTATGATAAATGTTGAACTGATGCGGAGTTTCCTTTGTTCGGTAACAGAGTTGCTATTTTGCGGGCCTGCGGGCTGCGGGCCACAGGTTGCGGGCTGCGGGCCACAGGTTGCGGGCTGCGGGCCATGATTTTGTCATTTCATAATAAACGGTATATGCAAAATATCTTATAGCTGAATAATAAATAAATAAATTTGTTTCTGCACATTGCTACATTATTTAAGTAAAGGCTTATTGGTATTGAGTGATTCTGATAGTATGTTTGGAACAGTTACAGTATTGAGTGATGCACTGAGCAAGGGCTGCATAGTTCTGCCTTGAGTGATGCACTGAGTGGGGGGCTGCATAGCTCTGCCTTTGGAGAAATGATGATGATGATGATGATGATGATGATGATGATGATGATGATGATGATCTTATCCTATAGCTAGCTTTTATATTACACACCTTTCAAATAAAAACCAGGGTAGCACATTCAGCAATATGGCTTATCTTCGAAGTCATTTTAGTTTACTATTTCAATATGATATAACATACCCGTGTGGCATAGTGAATTCTTTCCTATCTCAAAAATGGTTACTTTTATGATGAAAAATTGTGATATTTTTCTTATTCTTAATTATACTTCTAACATAGGTTGTGGCTACTCGTTAGAATCGCCTCAATGAGGCGGTTCTAACAAGTACCTATAACCTTTGTCTTGGAGCAGATATAAACAAAATAATGTTTACCCCCGTAAACCCCAGTTTCTCTATATAAAGTGGGATTTAGAGGGACGGGACCTCGGGTTAAAGACTCATCCGTAGGTTCGGAGAAGCCTGGGATCAATCCTGCGAGCCCTGGTTTACAAGGCGAGTAGCAAGTTACCACTACAACATGGAGGCTTCTATTAATATAAAACTTGAAATAACATAGACCTTAAAATTGTGTCTTTTATAAAATGTCCATGAGTCTGGTATCTAACAATCTTTAATAGGGAAACTTATGCCTGATAATGCAGGTCAGAATCTGCTGTAATTTATTGAATACAATCCTGACTACAAGCAGAAACAGTGATGACAGCAGTCACAAAGGATGCTTTATGATCTGGTAAAAATGATTGCATACCTCACCTTAAAAGACCCTTTGTGGAGCAGAAATGCTCCAGAGGGCATACAAAACAAAATATTTGGATTACTTTGCCCATATTTTCCTTGTGGTTAATCTAAGCATAGATTTTGGGTACTCATTAGAACTGTCTACGCAGATCTAACTCATCAGGAATGGATAACACACCTGTGTCACATTATCACTTCTTTCCTGGCTGCAAAAATGACATTTATCTGATGACAAATTATTATTTTTTTTTTTCAGATTTTTGCATCAAATATAGATTGAGGGTGCTCGTTAAAGTAACCTTGAGGCGGTTCTAACCGGTGCTTACAATATAATGTTTTTGAAATATGCATAATATGGTAAATATTGGTAAACCCAAATTTTCTCTACAGAAAGTTGTGTTTACCGGGGTATTAATTTCACAAAGTTGTTAACTTGCTGCAATCCATGTTTTTAAGTAGTTAGCAGTAAAAATAAAGTAAATTTTCGCCCCTGCAAACTCCACATTTCACATAAAAATGGAATTAAGGAGGGCATGGACATCTTTATGTGAAACTACTGCAAGAAGTTTTCACAATTTCTGCCTTTCATCAAAACTGATTGTCAGCCTCGGTAGCTCAGTCGGATGGGCGTCTGACTGGTGATCAGGAGGACGCGGTTTCGATACCTGCCGGGGTCGGCAACATTCTTTCATGGAGATTGATCATGAAATATTTTCTACGGTCATTCTCTCCCTTCCGATGATTCAAGAAGGACAGTTGTCAGTTTCTGGCGAAAGAATGGGTACCCTGGCAAACAGTGCAGGCCCAGGTTAGACGCTGTATCACATGGCATTTGATCAGGGCCTAAGCTATTTGCAAAAAGTTCAGCCATTTGAAGAAAACAAACACAACCTGACACCCCTAAATTTTGAAATGGACTCCTGCTATATATTCCATTTGGTACAAAAAGGGTTAATGCACTTGTTATTCCAGCATAAATGCATATGGGACTTTTTTTGGGTGGAGGGGGGGGGGGGGGGGGGTGGGTGATGGTGATTGGTTTCACAACCCTTTCAAGTTTCTCGTATGTGGCCCAAACAAGTCTCGAGCCACAGCAGTGAAAGCCTTAATAATCCATATGGAATAATGGGCAATTATGCAGAGTAATAATTTTTCTAGAAAAATGGTATTGGTATTGAACTTCATAATAGGATGCAGGGTGTTGTAGCTTATTATCCGTTTGCAATCAGTGTAGGCCCTGAACAGACGCCCATTCTGTTGCATCTGATCTGGGCCTGCATTGTTTGTCAAATACCGGTTTAGTGGTTTCGGGTACAAAATGGGATAATCATTATTATATCCATGATCATGCCCATAATTGCCAGAAAATTGTCTTGCAGATGATTGTTCAAAGAATTTTGATTATCATTATCACCATCATCATTGTTATCAGTTGTTGTTATTGTCACAGCTGCTGCTATTATATTTTAGTCTTCAAATGCCCATTCAGATGTGTACGAGGTGCAGTCAAAAAGTTCCCGGACTGGTCATCTATCATACTTTTCTGACGTCCGGCCATGTTGAAACTAGCCATGCAAATATTTTGATTCTACAGTAGCCTGAGCAAGCAGACCCCAAGTAAATATTTCTGGTGGTAGCTTTAAAACCTGGGCTCGGCTCATGGGCTGGGTATGGGCTCGAATTTTTGGGCTCAAATGAAAATGGGTTTGACTCAGGATATAGGTAAAACAGGGTCAGTTATAAACCTTTCAACTTTGTTGTCTGGTTGGAGGAACTGTTAAAGGGAATTGCTCCCATGGGCCCCTGTCAAAATTATAATTACAAAGTTTCTTTTCCTGCTTGATTTGAGTTGCAACAAAGCAAAAATCTGGATTACCACATCAAAAAGACAGGATTCAATATTTTTAGCTCACCTGTCACGTAGTGACAAGGTGAGCTTTTGTGATCACTTTTTGTCCGTCGTCCGTCATGCGTCCATCCGTGCATGCGTCCGTAAACAATTTCAAACTAGATCTGCAGTCGATGGTAAACCATCGCAAATACCCGCTTTTTCTATTAATAACACTATTAATGACTATGTAATAGCTAGCCAAAACTACAAGTAAGTTAAAAAAAGTTGCAAAGAACATTCTAACTGATAAGCAAAGTTTCAGAAGTGTAACTCTTATAGTTTAGAAGATATGGCAAAGTCATACTTTTTGACCTTTGACCTTGGGGTTATGTTGAGGTCCACCTAAAGTATCCCAATTTATTCTATATTCCAACAGCCATCCAATAACCAAGTTTCAGAAGTGTAACTCCAATAGTTAAGAAGATATGGCAAAGTCATACTTTTTGACCTTTGACCTTGGGGTCGAGGTCACACCAAAAGTAGCCCAACATATCATATATTCCAAGGGCCACCCAATAAGCAAAGTTTCAGAAGTGTAACTCCAATAGTTTAGGAGATATGGCAAATCATAATTTTTGACCTTTGACCTTGGGGTCATGTTGAGGTCAAGGTCACACCAAAAGTATCAAAATTTATTCTATATTCCAAGGGCCATCCAATAACCAAAGTTTCAGAAGTGTAACTCTAATAGTTTAGAAGATATGGCAAAATCATACTTTTTGACCTTTGACCTTGGGGTCAAGGTCACACCAAAAGTAACCTGACATATTCTATATTCCAAGGACCATCCAATAAGCAAAGTTTCAGAAGTGTAACTCCAATAGTTTAGGAGATATGGCAAATCATAATTTTTGACCTTTGACCTTGGGGTCATGTTGAGGTCAAGGTCACAAAAAAGTTGCCCACTGCCATCTACATTCCATGTACTATCCACATGCAAAGTTTCAAAAGTGTAACTTCAGTGGTTGCAGAGGAGATCCAATCACAAGAAACGTGACGGACGGACAGACGGACGTTCTCACAAATGGATACTTATGTGGCTATTTTGAGCAAGATTGATACTTAGGTGGCTAATTTTAACCACATAACAGACCTTTTATGTGTCTAACGGAATAAATCGCACTTTCTCTCATTGACTTACATTGATTCTGTCCAAGTTCATAGCCACCTATCTATCCATTTGTGTGTACGGACAGACGGACAGACAGACGGACAGACGGACGGACTGACGCCGGAGTGAAGTGTGGTACGAAAACAATATACCCGATTTTTCTTCGAAAAAGCGGGTATAATAAGTATATCTCTAATACCCCATGGTCAATCTTGATCAAATTTCATGAGAAGCATCATCAGGTAGGGGGAAAGGCTGCATAAGGTTTTTGGGCTGATCAGATTGGAATTGTGGTTGCCATGGCAACATATAGCTCCCATAGACTTACAATGGGAAAAAATTAAAATATCTTCTTCTCTGAAACCACAGGGCCCAGAGCTTAGATATTTAGCATGTATTAACGGCCAGTGGTCACCTACATAATTCCTGCCAATCATGCTCCTGGGGTCCAAATTGGCCACGCCCCGGGGCCCCTTCGCTCCCATAGACTCATAATGGAACAAAAAGCTTCAAAAATTTTCTTCTCTGAAACCACAGGGCCCAGAGCTTAGATATTTAGCATGTAGCAATGGCAAGTGGTCACCTACATTATTCCTGCCAATCATGCCCCTGGGGCCCAAATTGGCCACAACCCGGGGCCCCTTAGCTCTCATAGACTCATAATGGAAAAAAAGCTTAAAAAAACTTCTTCTCTGAAACCACAGGGTCCAGAGCTTAGATATTTAGCATGTAGCAATGGCCAGTGGTCACCTACATAATTCCTGCCAATCATGCCCCTGGGGTCCAAATTGGCCATGCCCTGGGGCCCCTTCGCTCCCATAGACTCATAATGGAAAAAAGCTTCCAAAATCATCTTCTCTGAAACCACAGGGCCCAGAGCTGAGATATTTGGCATGTAGCAACGGCAAGTGGTCACCTACATAATTCCCGCCAATCATGCTCCTGGGGCCCAAATTCGCCACGCCCCGGGGGCCCCTTAGCTCCCATAGACTCATAATGGAAAAAAAAGCTTCAAAAATCTTCTTCTCTGAAACCACGGGGTCCAGAGCTAAGATATTTAGCATGTAGCAATGGCCAGTGGTCACCTACATAATTCCTGCCAATCATGCCCCTGGGTTCCAAATGGGGGACGCCCCGGGGCCCCTTCGCTCCCATAGACTCATAATGGAACAAAAAGCTTCAAAAATCTTCTTCTCGGAAACCACAAGGCCCAGAGCGTAGATATTTAGCATGTAGCACGGCAAGTGGTCACCTACATAATTCCTGCCAATCATGCCCCTGGTGTCCAAACGGACCACGCCCCGGGGCCCTTTAGCTCCTATAGACTCATAATGGAAGAAAGCTTCAAAAATCTTCTTCTCTGAAACCACAGGGCCCCGAGCAGATATATTTGGCATGTAGCAACAGCAAGTTGTAACCTACATAATTCCAGCCAAACATGCCCCTGGGGTCCAAATGGGCCACACCCCGGGGCCCCTTAGCTCCCATAGACTCATAATGGAAAAAAAGCTTCAAAAATCTTCTTCTCTGAAACCACAGGGCCCAGACCTTAGATATTTAGCATGAAGCAGCCGTCAGTGGTCACCTACATAATTCCTGCCAATCATGCCCCTGGGTTTCCAAATGGGCGACGCCCCGGGGCCCCTTCGCTCCCACAGACTCATAATGGAACAAAAAGCTTCAAAAATCTTTCTCGGAAACCACAGGGCCAAGAGCTTAGATATTTAGCATGTAGCAACGGCAAGTGGTCAACTACATAATTCGTGCCAATCATGCCCCTGGGGTCCAAACAGGCCACGCCCCGGGGCCCTTTGGCTCCTATAGACTTATAATGGGAAAAAAGCTTCAAAAATCTTCTTCTCTGAAACCACAGGGCCCAGATCTGAGGTATTTGCCATGTAGCAACGGCAAGTGATCACCTACATAAATCCTGCCAATCATGCCCCTAGGGTGCAAATGGGCCACGCCCCGGGGCCCTTAGCTCCCATAGACTCATTATGAAAAAAACAACTTCAAAAATCTTCTCCTCTGAAACCACAGGACCCAGAGCTTAGATATTTAGCGTGTAGCGAGGGCAATTGGTCACCTATATAAATTCTGCAAATCATGCACCTGGGTTCCAAATGGGCCACGCGCCGGGGCCCCTTTGCTCCCATAGACTCATAATGGAAAAAGGCTTAAAAAAATCTTCTTTTCTGAAACCATAAGTCCCAGGGCTTAGGTATTTAGCATGTAGCAATGTCGAGTGGTCGCCTATATGAATCCTGCCAATCATGCCCCCGGGGTCCAAATCCTGTGGCCCCTTAACTCCAACAAACTTATAATGGAAAAAGCTTCAAACATCTTCTTTGAAACCATGAAGTACAGACCTTAGATATTTAATATATAGCAACACAAAATGGTCGCCTACATAAATCCTGCCAACCATGCCCTTTGGATCAAAATTTGTCAAGCCCCAGGGCTCATTAGCTCCTATAGACTTATACTGGAAAAAACTTAAAAATATCATTTTTCTCCAAAACCATAAGGCACACATTTTGTTTGATTTGTGGTTTTACATCCCTGTCAACACTGTATAGGTCATTTTGGAGATGTCTCTTCCAATTTTGTGGGACTTTTACCAGACATTGAGATGAAATTACATCTCAAGCCCTGTGGCCCAATGAAACCAGTAGGGTTTATAAGCATGGACACCGCTCTGCCTGAGCTTAGATATTTAGTATGTAGCAATGTCAAGTGGTCTCCTACACTAATGATATTCTGGTACACAGGTGAGCGATATAGGGCCATTGGGCCCTCTTGTTAATTGAGCCAGCCAGTAAGACCTGTGTGATCAGCAAAAACTGTGAACAGACTGTGCAGATGTGCAGGCTGATCCGAGCATTCAGTGGTCGTGCAGGGGTCATTGCATTACACTAACAAACAGTGTAAACCCAGATCAGATGCTACATGTCTAGGGTTTGAGAGTGAGATACTGGCAAACAGTGAAAACACAGATCAGAGGCTACATGTCAAGGGCTCAAAAGTGGAATACTGGAAACAGTGAAGATCCAGACCAGAGGCAAAATATCCAGGGTTTTAAACTGGGATCATGACAGTGGAGATCCTGATCAGAGGACACATGTCTAGGGTTCCAAAATAGGATTCTGACAAACAGTGAAGACCCAGATCAGAGGCCACATGTCTAGGGTTCAAAAATGGGATCCTGACAAACAGTGAAGACCCAGATCAGAGGCCACATGTCTAGGGTTCCCAAATGGGATCCCGAATAACAGTGAAGACCCAGATCAGAGGCCACATGTCTAGGGTTCCAAAATGGGATCCTGACTAACAGTGAAGACCCAGATCAGAGGCCACATGTCTAGGGTTCAAAAATGGGATCCTGACTAACAGTGAAGACCCAGATCAGAGGCCACATGTCTAGGGTTCCAAAATGGGATCCTGACTAACAGTGAAGACCCAGATCAGAGGACACATGTCTAGGGTTCCAAAATGGGATCCTGACAAACAGTGAAGACCCAGATCAGAGGCCACATGTCTTGCTTTCTAAAATTTGATACTGACAAACAAAGAGGGCACAGATCAGAGGTTATGTCTAGGGTTCAAAAATGGGATTCTGACTAGTGAAGACACAGATCATAGGCCACGTGTCTTAGGGTTCCAAAATCGGATACTGCCAAAATCAACAACCCAGATCAGAGGTCATAGGTTCCAAAATTGGATACTGACAAACTGTGAAGACCCAGATCAGAGGCTACGTGTCTAGGATTCAAAAATGGGACACTGACATTTAGACCAAGATCAGAGGCCACATGTCTAGGGTTCTAAAATAGGATACTTACAAACAGTTAAGACCCAGTTCAGAGGCCACGTGTCTATGGTTCCAAAAATGGGTACTGAAAAACAGTTAAGACCCAGATCAGAGGCCACGTGTCTAAAATGGGATACTGACAAACAGTTAAGTCGCAAATCAGAGGCCACATAGGGTTCAAAAATGGGATACTGACAAACACTTAATACCCAGATCTGAGGCCACATGTCTAGAGTTCTAAAATAGGATACTTACATACAGTTAAGACCCAGCTCAGAGGCCATGTGTATATGGTTTCAAAAGGGGTTACTGACACACAGTTAAGACCCAGATCAGAGGCCATGCACGTCTAGAGTTCCAAAATGGGATACTAACAGTGACAACCCAGATCACAGGCAATATAGGGTTCCAAAATGGAGCACTGACAGTGTATACCCAGATCAGAGGCCACATGTCTAGGGTTCCAGAATGGGATACTGACAAACAGTGTAGACCCAGATCAGAGGCCATATGTCTAGGATTCCAAAATCGAACATTGATAGACAGTGGAGATCCAGGATAGGTGCCACATGCCTATGGTTCCAGGATAACACAATGTCAGACAAACAGTGGAGACCCCATTCAGAGACCACATGTCTCAAGTTCCTAAATGGGAAGCTGACAGTGTAGATTCAGATCAGAGGTCACATGTCTGGGGTTCCAAAATTGGATACGGACCGTCTAGACTCCGACCCGCTGCCAGGGTTCCAAAATGGGACACTAACAGTGTAGACTCTGATCAGACATCACAGAATATGGCATTTGAACAGGATCTTCACTGTTTGCTTGGACTTATGTAACAGTAATTAAAGGACAAAAGAAAACAGTCCGGTCTGGATTATGGACCTCCTTACAGACAAGCGACCCTCTAGTGGGACAGTGTAGACCCATATCAGATACCCCAAAAAATGGGTATCTGAACAGGGTCTGCACTTTTTGCTTATAAAACTACAGGAATTATTTAGTGCTATTGTAAAATTCCTTCAATGAGACCATCTTTAATACTTTTCAGAAGTAGCCTTTTAAAGACCACTATTGAAAAGTCCCAAATGTGGTTACTTGGTTTAGAAAATACAAAGAAAGATAACTGAAATTTCTGCAATTTGTTTTTAAAATCATCTTTAGTCTTTATTTTAGCTGGTCTTAATATTAATATTAAGCAGAATTCCACTGTATACAAGTCTTTGAATAGTTTGATTGCACCAGAAAAACAAACAATAATCAAAAATTTAATGGACTGATACCAGTCTATAGCCTGCCCTGCAGCTTAAGGGGGTTGTAATTTGCTGGTCACATAGATCTTGAATGTCTTTATAATAGTATCTCAAAGATTTGCCAAGACGTAAAGTTCTCGTTAACTCCAAATTTGGAGTAATTTACTCAAACATTTTTCTTTTCTGACTCAAACTTTTTGGAAAGTCTCAATAGAAAAGTATAGTAAAACTCCCAACTTTTTCTGGAGGACAGCATTTTAACTCCAATTTTCAAAATCCTAGTGAGAACTCTGTGACTTAGAAAGGTAAAATCATGCAAGGGTGCCACTAATTTCACATAGTCCGTACACTGCTACCTCCTACCTCCGCCCATTGGGGCTTGAAGAAATATATTGGGCTGCATGGTGCTTCCACGCTGGGATGAAACCTACCGCACATTATAACTGGTAGACCGCTTAGGGGTTGTAAGCCTCCCCAGGAAAAGTGTTGCGAGTTTGACCGTCCATGCATATAAAGCATATTGGTTTGATTGGGCATGAGGACTTGAGATGTCATTTATCTCGATGTCCGGTAAAACTCTAACTAAATTGGATGCAACATCTCCAAAATGACCTATACAGTGTTGACAGGGACTTTAAACCCTAAATCAAACAAAAACTGCTGCATCTATCTTCCTGACAGATGCACATACCATAAACCATCCAAAGAGCAGTTAGTAGATGGTCGGAAGGCGAAGAAACACAAACTGATATTCTGCTTTACCTTTTTAACTCACCCTAACCCCACATGTGGTAGAATTTTGCTGCACTGCAGTGCAATTAAATTACCAAATGATTCTGACACAGTATCTCAAGGGACAACTGGCCAGGATGTAATAACCTTCACCTCACAGGTTAATGTTCTGAGTGCAGACTAATTAACCTGGTATTACCTACACTAGAGAGTTAAAACTGACCTTATAATGTCTTTCACCTCAGATAAACCTATTTCCACATTCGAGCCCAAAAATTCGAGCCCAAGCCCAGCCCAGGTTTTACAGGTAACAAGTGCCAGTTTAAGATACATAATGATCGAGCCCTTTTGAGAAAACAAGGCTGGCCATTTCAACACTCAAGTCGGAGTGACTTTATATGACAGATACAATACCTTGTCAAGCAATTGGAGCGCTAGCATCGGATTTCAGATCGTGAGATAACCCGTTCGATCTCCGCAAGCGCCAAATGTTGTTTCCTTGAGCAAGAGACTTTATCCACATTGCTTTTTAGTATTGTTTTTTTACCAGGAGGGCCACATGGAGATAAGTACTAGTTTACTAAATGTTTTACCCGTTATAAATAAAGCTGGTTATTATTATTATTATTATTATTATTATTATTGGCTCCTTCAAACTACTGAATGTATACAAACAAATGGTGACCTGTTATTGCCAAAAATGGTACTCTACATTCTACAATACTGGCTTAAGGGGAATTGGAACACCTAGCAGACACAATTTTTCAAAGGGAAACAACTTGCAGGACTTCCAGTTCACTTTTCTATAAACTCTGTCTCATGGAAAAAGTGGGGTCAACTCTTAAAGGAAAGAATTTGTTCCTGAGGAGCAAATTCTTTCCTTTCCTTTAAGGGTTGGCCCCTATTGACATGGGAGACAAAAATACTTTTACAGCGAGTTGCCTCCCATAAAGTTGTATGCATTCCCCTTAAAGTTCAGGAATTTAATGATTTATGTCTATTCTCAGCCTATGCACCCACCAGTGCTGTCAGCACTTTGTGAAATACCAGATGCCCAGGTTAATTATATCTAACTGCAAGCCTGTTGACAGATTAAAATCAAGGTTTGATGTGCACAAAAAAGAAGAAAAAAAATGGATGAATCTTGTAAGTTTTACAATCTGGCTTCAATTATGTGCCCCTTAAACTATCTGAATGGGTCAGCTCATGTTATTTTGCATATGAGCTATGAGATATTATATCATATTATATATTAAGTCTTTTCTATTCATGTCTCGCAGCCCGCAGTCTGTGGCCCGCAGCCCGCAGTCTGTGGCCCGCAGCCCGCAGCCCGCGGCCCGCAGCCTGCACTTTAGTCACTTTGGTTCGGTAAAAGCCAGGTCATTGAACTGATTGTGCCATCTCGTAAAATAGGAAATACATGTACTTCCATTGTTTCAATACTGAACGTGCATGCATTTGAGTTTTACGTCCCACCAACAATAAAGGTCATATGGAGATGGGACTTCGGTTACAAGACTCATATGAAAGTTTAGAGAAGCCACGACCAACAAATACACCATGTAGCCTGCGGGTTTTTACGCTATATTATGAAACTTGTTTACTAGTGGACGCTTCCAGTGCTATATTTTGGACAAGTCCATTTGTGATATAAGGGGTGGTAGGCCTATTTTTCGTTTTTTACTCATTTTTGATTGAAATTCTATTAGCAAATAGAGAGAGAGAGAGAGAGAGAGAGAGAGAGAGAGAGAGAGAGAGAGAGAAAGAGAGAGAGCGGCAATCAGTAGCAGGCATAACGTTGATACGCAGTTACCTTAACGTCGTGTGCCCGCAAGGATCTTTACCAGCAAGGGACGTTCAATTTCAACCGTCCCCGTCAACACATTTTAGGTCATTTTGCTTCCGATTATCGACATTGAAATGAAATGACATCTCAAGCCATACCGCGCAAAGAAACCGCCACCGCTAGGCTTTAAGGGAAGGTCGGACTCGCACCACCTTTCCCGGTCAGGTTTAGTGCTTCTAAGCGGTTTATTCGGTCGGTCTCAGCACCATGCAGCCAAATCTACTTCTCAAGGCCCCGATGGGCGGGGGCGCAAAATGAATATATCAAGAAAGGTATTAGCAACTCACGAGCAGGTGTTAGATAGAACACAGCCCCCGCCAATCGGGGCTTGAAAAAAAAATAGATGGGCTGCATGATGCTTCCACGCAGAGCTGAAACCGACCCGCATACGAGTACTGGTAAACCGCTTAGAGGATAAAAGCCTGCCCAGGCAACGCGGAGAGAGTCGGTCAGTCCATGCTCAAGTTATAGACCCTATTGGTTTCATTGGGCGGCAGGGCTTGAGATGTCATTTCATCTCAATGTCGGGTAAAAGTCCCACAAAATTGGAAGCAACGTCTCCAAAATGACCTTAACAGTGTTGACGGGGACGTTAAACTTCAAATCAAGCATGAATCTCCAAACCATACAATAAACTTTCATGCAGCTGACTACATGTATTAACAAAATATGAAATGAATACCCCTTTAAACCCCACTGTATGTTTACATAGGTATACATTCTTTTCCTTCATTTTTGAACAAAGCTAGACAGGGGATACTCGTTAGAACTCAATGTCGGGTAAAAGTCCCACAAAACTGGAAACAACGTATCCAAAATGACCTTTACAGTGTTGACAGTGTCGTTAAACCTCAGATCAAACAAACTGGCCGGTTTGACTTTTTAACTGGTCCCGGGCCTGCTTTCTACACAGTTTTTTTTTTTTTTTTTAATTTATTTTTTTATCAAAAAAGCTATAACAACCTGAACATTTGAATATTTAACTTCATGTTCTAGTTTAAGTACGAAAATATGACCTTTTAAAAGATACAAAAGTGTGGTATTTTGATTTTGTGAGCTCAAATGATATTGCATAAAAAGTTTTCACGTCCGTATTTTTTTATCACGCCCGCGTGACATAGTACAATTTTTGGAACCTAAACAAACATTTTTTTCTGATGTCAATGTGTAACTTTGTATTTGTTTTAACTCTGCTACAAACAATGGGGCGGTTCAAATGAGTACCCACATTTTATGTTTTTGAACAAAAACAAGGACTTGATTTTTACCATTGTAAACCCAAATTTTCTCTATATAAAATGGGGTTTACTTGTTAACATCCGTTAAACGTCTGCAACAAATTAAGCCCTACTAATCTAAAAGAAGGACTAAAAATTCTCAAGGAAATACAGTAGAATTCCTTTGTTAAGACCAGCGGCCCCGCCCATCGGGGCTTTAAGAAATAGATGGGCTGCATGATGCTTCCACGCAGACTGATACCGACCGCACACGAGTACTGGTAAACCGCATATAGGATCTAATTCTGCTCAGGCAAAGCCCATGCTTATAGACCCTGTTGGTTTCATTGGGCGGAAGAACCAGTACTAAGCAATTTGGAAAAAGTCTCTTGCTCTAGGAAACAACTTTTGGCGCTGGCGGGGATCGAACCGGCTACCTCTCGATCTCAAATCCGGTGCTTTACCACTGTATAACGACGTTGATGTGACGTCACAACATAGAACTTAGCTATAGCTGGTCTTTATATCGGTATTTCACTTCCGTTGCAACTTCGGGACAGATGACCTTCTCTTGTAACATAGCCATGTTTATACAGGGACACTATGGCTTAAAATGTTGATGGCCGTAAGTTTGGTAAGTTTGGGAATACTTATTATGATTGTAATAATGTTGAAAGGGTCGTAAGTTTGAGAATAATATTCTAGATACAAAGCAGCTTCATTTTATTACCCACATCACGAAAACACGCCTATATAATTTTGACCCCATTGAACCACACTTTTAAATAGTAAAACTGGGGTTTCCGGGGGTAAACCTTATTTTTCTTATTTCTGCTCTAAAATATTGATTGTGGGTGCTCGTTAGAACCGCCTCGATGAGGCGGTTCTAACGAGTGCCCACAATCTACATTTTGAGCAAAAATAAGAAAAATAACACAATTTTTCATAATAAAATTTTCATTTTTTCGGCGATAAAGGTGGCAATGTATTTGTATAGGCGGTGTTTGCGTAATGGATCTACTTTAATAGCAGTTAGATATAATTTTGAAGCCTTTCAAAACATGATAATGCATTGTTTCGCAATACAGTAAAATTCCTATATTTAGAGCACCTTTGGGACTGTTCAAAGGTGGTCTTTAAGACCACCTTTGAACAGTCCCAAAGGTGGTCTCTGACCAGAGGACACTGTGCGCTGAAAACACTCAGAAAGAATAACTGAAACTTTCTAAATAAGCTTTTTAAGGCAGAATTAGTCTCAGTTTTTGGTGGTCTTAATAGCGGAAATTTACTGTATTTTAAGTTTAGTGTCAAAGGGCCCGGACCATCATAGATTGGGCTGCATGGTGTTTCCATGCAGACTTGAAATCAGCACATGAGTACTGGTGAACCGCTAAGAGGGTCAAAGCCTGACCAGGCAAAGTAATGCAAGTCCGACCGTCGATGCATATACCGATAAATCCTATCTCAATGTCGGGTAAAAGTCCCACAATATTGGAAGCAACGTCTCTGAAATGACTTATATAGTGTTGAGGGAGACATTAAACCTCAAACCAAACACAATAATAAGTGTCAATTATATAACAGTATATCTTACCAGTGATGTCTATTATACAGGTATTTGTTATTTGTTTCAAACTTAAAGTTTCTCAACGACCTTTTAGAGTTCAACGTTCAAGCGTACCAAGACTATTCCAAGTTTAAGGGGAAGCAGGTTTCGGGTTTCTTTTTCACAGGATTTTAAAATTACAAATAAGTTTTTTTGATAATACCATTATGAGGAAGTCGTGGCCAATTGGTTAATATGATGTGTACGAATCCCAGTAAAACCATATCGCCCAATGTAAAACCCCAACTGAAGGCGATTTACCTAAAACACGGACTAGTCGAAAATTAAAAGGGCAGTCACGTCTCACATCGTTTTGAAAGACTATAGTGCATGCGTTGTTTACTTATGCAGGTGCAGATCGCCTCACAACAGCCCTCTGGTGCATGCAATTTGTTCATTAATAATACAGTAAAATTAAGACCACCTTTTGGACTGTCCAAAAGCGGTCTTAAAGACCACTTTTGAACAGTCCCAAAGGTGGTCCCTGACCAGAGGACACCGTGGCCAGAAAACATAAAGAAATATTAAGTGCACCCTTCAAAATAAGCTTTTAAAAGCAGAATAAGTCTTAATTTTAGGTGGTCTTAATAGCGGAATTTCACTGTATTTGGACACATTTTTTTTTCTTGTTTCCATGGCTGCGGGTACCCCGTGCGGAATTCGGATTACACACAGCTGGTCGTTGTTGTCGTTGGTGCCGTGGCTACGCTGCATTCTGCAGGCCGAGATGCCGCGAGAAGGATCGTTTGATGAGGAACGAACAGCCTCCCAGTAACGACAGCAAAGAACAAATGAAGCAGACGAGCATCTAGCCTTTCCTTTGCTTTTCAAAAGCCACCTCGGTCCATACACACCTGGTCGTTGGTACCGAGGCTACGCTGAATTCTGCAGGCCGAGATGCCGCGAGAAGGATCGTTTGATGAGGAACGAACAGCCCACCAGTGGCGCCAGCAAAGAACAGCATTCTGCGCTAGCCTTTCCTTTACCTTTTCAAAGGCCACCTCGGTCCATAAACACCTGGTCGTTGGTACCGGGGTTACTCTGCATTCTGCAGGCCGAGATGCCGCGAGAAGGATCGTTTGATGAGGAACGAACAGCCTACCAGTGACGCCAGCAAAGCACAAATGCTGCAGACGAGCATCCGACGCTAGCCTTTCCTTTGCCTTTTCAAAGACCACCTCGGTCAGACGGGCACTGGCTATGGAACACGATTTGCGGGTCGTAATTTACCACGTTCTATAGCCACAACTGATAGCCCTACGTTTTAGGAGTCATTCGAAATTTCGGTAACTCGTCATTATTGCACCGTGGGTGCATCGGCACCCGACTTATCCTGGACATGGTCTAGGGAAAGACCTTTGGTGGACCTTGACCTGTATTACGTCAAGGTTAAATTTGGTCACTTAGACATTTACATGCAAAAAGGCAAAACAGTGGATTTTTCTGATTGCATGGCAACCTGTGGCACCAGAAATTACATTTGCAATCTTTATCAATTCCAAGGGTCAAGGTCATTTACTTACTTTTGTCCTGGATGGCTCAGATTCGTTATTTTTATCTTCTTCTCCACCTAAACTGCTGGGTTGATTGAAACAAAATTACATGTGGAGCCTCTATGGAAAAGGGGAACGAAAGTTTGATCGTAAGAACTAGGTCACGTGACCAAAAGGCCGCCATGCACATATATGGTAAAAACTTCTTCTTAGGAACCAAATGGCCGATGGTCTTGAAACTTGGTATGCGGCATCGGGGACTCAGGCCCTACCGAATTTGTTCAAATGACATTTGGCTGGTCTTGACCTGTTTTACGTCAAGGTCAAATTTGGTCACTTAGACTTAAAGGCCAAAATAGTGGCTTTTTCTGATTGCATGGCAGCCTGTGGCATAAGAAATGATATTTGCAATCAGCTGAATGCAAGTTTATCAATTCAAAAGGTCAAGGTCATTTAGTGATCTTTGTCGTGGATGGCTAATATTCAGTATTTTTATCTTCTTCTCCACTGAACTGATGGGTTGACTGAGTGGAGCCTCTATGGAAAGGGTGAACGAAAGTTTGCCGTCGTAAGAACTAGGTCACATTACCAATATGGCCACGCTCATATACGGTAAAAATCTCTAAAATCTTCTTCTCAAGAACCAAATGGCCGATGACCTTGAAACTTGGTATGCAGCATCGGGCCCCGGCTCATTGGGGCTTGAAAAAAAAAATAGATTTGGTTGCATGTTGCTTCCATGCAGAGCGGAAATTGACCACTCATGAGTACTGTTAAACCGTTTAGAAGGACAAAGCCTACCCAGGCAAAGTGGTGTGAGTCAGACCGTCCAGTGCATATAAGCCTTTTGGTTTCATTAGGCGGCAGGGCTTGAGATGTCATTTCATCTCATTGTCGGGTAAAAGTCCCGCAAAATCGGAAGCAACGTCCCCAAGATGGATGGAGATGTTAAACCTCAAGTCAGTCAATCGATCGGGGATTCAGACCCTACTGAGTTAAATCAAATGATAACCTTTGGTTGACCTTGACTTGTTTAACGTCAAGGTCAAATTTGGTCCCTTAGACTTTTGGATGAAAAAAAAAAAAAAACCACCACAAAACAGTGGATGGTAGCCTGTGGTATCAGAAATCATATTTGCAATCGGCTGAATGGAATTTTATGGATTCCAAGGGTCAAGGTCATTTACTGACCTTTATCCTGGATGGCTCCGATTCAGTATTTTTATCTTCTTTGCAGGGTTGATGGAAACAAAATTACATTTGGGGCCTCCGTAATAAGGCGGAAAGAAAGTTTGGGTCACATGACAAATATTACCGCTGTGTCCATATATGGTAAATAAAAATATTCTTCTCCGGAACCCAATGACCAATGATCTTCTAATGAGGACCCCGGAAATATACAGTAAAATTCCTATATTAAGTCCACCTTTGGGACTGTTCAAAAGTGGTCTTAGTCCACCTTTGGGACTGTTCAAAAGTGGTCTTTAAGTCCCAAAGGTGGTCTCTGACCAGAGGGCACTATATGCAGAAAACAAAAATAAAGAATAACCGTAGCCTACTAATTAAGGCATAATTAGTCTTAATTTTAGGTGGTCTTAATTTCACTGTATTTTATAAGTTCCATAAGTTTCAAAAACGTTCAAAAGCGAAAAGTATTATGTAAACATTTGCCAGCTCTTTTATGCATCTCAAGTCAAACAATATTGACGTTCCCTTAAAAGTTACTTAACTTAACTGTTAAAGGACTAATCAATTTCTATGTTATTGGACGGAAACTGGCAAACGGGGCGTTCTTCTCTAATGAGAATCCTAGAAATATATTTTATTACTAAAACATACGTACACGTATCTATATGTTTATACATTTTAACAAACTTTAATCCGTCCCTATGGTTATTAAAAAGCAGTTATGTAAACATTGACCAGCTCATAATACCATCTCAAGCCCACCACGAAAACACGCCTATATAATTTTGACCCCCTTGAACCCCACTTTTATATAGTAAAACTGGGGTTTCCGGGGGTAAACCTTATTTTTCTTATTTCTGCTCTAAAATACAGAATGTGGGTACTCGTTAGAACCGCCTCGATAAGGCGGTTCTAACGAATGCCCACAATCTATATTTTGAGCAGAAATAAGAAAAATATCACAATTTTTCATCATAAAATTTTCATTTTTTCGGCGATAAAGATGGCAATGTATTTGTATAGGCGTGTTTGCGTAATGAAACAATAATGACGCTCCCTTAAAAAGATGGAAAATGACGGAAAGGATAAAACAATGAAAAATGATTACTGAAGTTTGCTACTATTTTTTCTACAACTGACTTTAAACATTTTACATTTCGATAACATTCCTATAAAGTCGCCAACTTGGTTGACATATAATCCCTTTGAGCGGATTAAGAAGTATTTCTATGGTGACTATTGAATTCAACTTATAATCCGCATTTACAAAAACAACATCCTTTTTTTTTCCTTTTTTTTTTTTTTTTTTTTACAGATAAGGCCTTTTTGTACTTGTTTTCCGACATCTTGCCTTTTGCTCGTATAATATTAACATTTTATTAAAATACCAATATACTTATAGGAACAAGGTAGAAGTTATGAAAATTCAGGCAGCATGGTCATGAAAACTGATTGTTTACACAAGTCATTTTCGGTCGGTGAATTTATTCACAAGACCTTAGTCATCGTCCGATGACACTTTTCAGCTTCCTTCTATTCAAATGCTTTTGAAGTTATAGTGGTCGGCGGTTGTCTACGACTTATTACTACTTATATCCCTCCGCCCACTGTGTAGTCTTTGCAGTTTTATCTGAGATCTGAAAGCCTTGGCGTAGAATTGTTTGATTTGGGATACACCTATGATTTTATGTATTTACAATACATTAACACAAACAGTTTGATATATTTACGATATTAAAATTTTCTGGCGGATGAATACAATCGGTCGGAGGTCAAGATTGTTGTGTTTCGGTTCGGAAAAGTAAGACAAAAATACAGTAACATTCTTTTCTATTTCGAATAATTTTTGCGGGTTTGATATTCGTACATGCTTTTAATACTGGATAATGTATATAAAATTAGCCGAGTCCAAGTTGTATGATTGCAGTAGGCATATCTATAAAATGAGTCAATGACTGCAGAAGTCAAACAAATCAAAGCTCTAGATAACAGGACAATGAGTAGAAATAATTTCGCATTTGATCTTTCTTTATTTATAATATAATATACTGCCACACCCTCTCATGAAGAACGAAGATTACCTGCAGTTGATCATCTGTCAGTTTTCTATACTATAGATCTAATTTTCCAAAAACATATTTGTTGTGGGTATTGGTTAGAATCGGCGTGGGGGTGTGGAGGGGGTGCAATTCTAACGATTATCATATAAATAGACTGCATCAGTCCGTTTGTGTTCGTGGTAGATACTGCATTTTTTCTTTGATGCAAGAAGACCCCTTTCGGGTGACACGTCAAATGACATTCCTGGTCTATGAATGCCATTGTAACATTTCTGATTCGATTCCCAGCAAATAAAATTATGGCGTCCGAACATGCGCCACAGGGATGGTCGCCACTAAGTGCACCACTAACTGCAGCCCCCATGTGCAGGAGAACCACCCAGGTTAACGACCCCAACCCTAATTAGCTATACAGGATAATATGTATGCACCTGTAAGTAATGGTCAAATGTTGCGGATATATATGCATTAAATATCCTTATTATCTGGAGCTTTATATTCGGTTACAGCTACACCAGCCTCTTGTTTTGTCTGCTGATAACAATAATAGGCGATAATTGAAGATCAAGTAACAGGTAAAATGAAGTGATGGCTGCCTGCTCTCATTATCCCCAGTCCGTGTAAGAAGATAGATATTTTTTAATGCCCCTGTCCTTTAAACTAGAGGCATATTAAATAATCCTCTGCATTCGCTGATTTAACCTTTAACCACAACCTTTATCTTGGAGCAGAAATAAAAACAAATAATGTATACCCCAGTAAACCCCAGTTTTCCCTATATAAAGTATACGGTTTAGGGGGTGTTCCTTAAACGGACTTGTTAACATGATGAATGTAAAGAGCACCCCTGTCACCCCGCTAAATACAAAGAAAGATAGTATCTACAGGGTATACATTATTATAACAAAGATTGTGGGTACTCGTTAGAACATTTTTATTGAGACAGTTCTAACGAGCACCTTCAATCGATGTATGAAGAGAGAAAAATAATATTAATAGAAAAAACCCTCGGGTTAAGAGCTGTTAAAAGAATGCGCCTGCTATGTATGTTATGTGTAAGCGCTATAATATAACGTTTCCATACAAAATCAAAGCACTGATAGTACCGTTGGGTCGATCGTCTCTGAGTGTAGGTTGGGAAAATAGTCCTAAACTGAGAATCGGAATGTTCGTTTACTTTTAAGCAAGCATAGTAGATCTGATCAGACATCGCGTTATGTGGCGTCTGATTATGTAGATTCTGCTTGCCAATGTTCAAGTGCATAAGCACAGTCAACCCGCCCCCGCCAAACGGGGATTGAATAAATAGATGGGCTGCATGATGCTTCCACGTAGAGCTGAAACCGACCACACACGAGTACTAGTAAACCGCTTAGAGCATCTAAGCCTGCCAAGACAAAGCGGTGCGAGTCGGACCATCCATGCTCATAAACCCTATTGGTTTCAATTTGCGACAGGGCTTGAGATGTCATTTCATCTCAGTATCGGGTAAAAGTCCCATAAAATTGGAAATATCGTCGCCAAATGTTATATACAGTGTTGACGGAGACCTTAAACCTCAAATCAAACAAACAAACGAGCACAGTCCATAATTTTTTTCTTTTGCTGCGCTCTGACGTCTTAGGAATGCCAGTTCAGGATCAGCGGCAATCAGATGGTCAGTGATAGTCCCGCGGACAATAGCAAGCAACAGATTCTCTGTTTTATAACGTAGACTGTGGGCACCCGTTAAATCGCTTCATTATAAGAAAAGTATTTAGTCAATTTTTTGTCTGAAAAAAAAAAATATGGTAGCATTTTCCGTCAAATTATTTACATGTACTTTTCATTTGTTAATGTGCTTAATTATTTCCCTTCTGTATATCGATTCATCTTTCTGAATTTCGAGTATTTCACTGCTAATGCTTAACCTCATATGCAACACAATCTGTGCTGAATATTTCATGTCGCAGCTGCAAACAGTGTAGATCCATCGATCAGCATCTACAATGTTTATCATAGTTTCTCTTCTCTCTTTTCTCCTCGCTCAGTCCCACCACTGCATCCCAGATCCTGAATAACAGTGATCTGTAATAGAGCCCCCTCAGCGATATGTTTAAACAACAACAAAAAATCATTTCACCGGTTAATGCAGGTCCGCACACAGTTGGGAAGGTGTAAACGCAGCGCCTCCCCGCTTTTGGAAATTATCTCAGATTCATGCAGTTTTTTATCTTCTGCAAAATACCTGAAATTCGCACCGTCAACCGCCCCTTTTCAGAGTTTGCGTACAGGCCTGAATCATGTTCAAAACTGTTGCTACATACATATGTCGAACAGTGCCCACCCTGATAAGAAGCAATCTACTCTCTATCCGATCTAGGTCTACGCTGTATATCTAATAACGGTACCACATATAAAGTCTGAGCTACTCATGTTTGCTCTTAAACATTTCAGGGTTCTCAACAGAAGTGCAAAAAGTCTATGTTTACTCGACTTGGCATGCTTTATGAATGAAATGTTGCGTAAGACGTCACGTGACAGCGTGTTACCTGAGCAACCTGGCATTCTTATACTATTTCGTTTTACCCTCAAATGCCACAGTGTAGTCCCTGTGCAACCTACTGAGCAGACGCCACATTCCGCGGCGTCTGCTCTGGGTATTCGGTGTTCACACGATTCCTGTCAAGACTCTATATATAGCTCTGACCCATATGTTGCATCGATAAAAATAGCGCAGCGTTTCAAGTTCTATTAATATTGGTTTTCCCAAATCAGTGATGGTCACGTGAACAACTGCATGAATTCCGTTTTGCCATTTAGTATTTGTGTCGATCGTACACGATCCAAAGCACGTTAATTTACGCCTGTAGGGTACTGGTAAATATTGTAGGTCCGGATCGAACATGTAAAGTGTTTCAAATGCAGCTTTTGTAATTCACCGACTTTGAGGCTTCTCAAGCCTTTGATTGATGACTGCTGATGGGCGATTCACTGCTAGATACAAGCTCCAGCTGTGGGCATTATATCTGCCTATAGGTGATACCATATCATTTATTCAAACAGTTGAAACAAACCACTATAACAACGCTTCATGAATTATCCTTTCCATTCAAAAATCACCTCTTTTGCATGTATAAACATCAAGTAATTGATATGAGAGATAAGTGCTTCAGCCATCAACTGGTGTTTATTTAAAGATTTCTATCACTCTTAAGAGGCTAATAAATTGAATTTTCGGATAAAAATAGGATCCTTCTGAGAAGGGGGTTCTAGTACCTTGTTCCCTTTAGTAAATACTGCCTGTGTCCAAAGTAAACAGGGGATATATCTTATTGACAGAAGAGCTTTTCTTCCTGAATTAACGGAGCCAAGTTCAGATTAGAGGCCCATGTGGGCCAGAACTGCTCACTGGGATGAGGCTGATCATATATAACATTGCACCTTGGTGGCCATTTTGTCTATCAGATCACATTGCCTTTAGCAAATCTGAATCTGGGAGAAGATGACGTTTGAAGAATTTCAAGATGGCTGCCATGGTGACCATCTTGGATACCAGAACGTAATGATTTTAGCGAATCTGAATCTCCATGTCACCCCGATGCCTTCCATCAAGTTTCACATCAATTCGACCTTTGGTTCAGGAGGAGACCTATGTCGTTTGAAGAATTTCAAGATGGCCACCACAGCGGTCATATTGGATAATGGTACGGAATGATTTGAGCAAATAAAAATCAAAAATGAATTCCTTTAAGAGCAATGAAAACATTCATAAGAAAGAAAATGGGTAATACTACGTAGTTTCGGCTAATAAAGCCTCATCAGTGACACTGTAATGATCCGGCAAAGAAAGCCAGAGGAAACATACTGCAATTTTGCGAATTTCAAATAGGCAGTCGATTCAAAGACTGATATAAATCAAAATGGGGTTCAAAGAAATAAAAGCCTGTCTAGAATAGGAGTCTAAACCAATAATTTATTTCTGATTTCTCAGAATATTCACGCTGATCTCAAAGGACCAAAAGTAAAATATAAACTGCACTATGGTTGAATCTGAATCTCCATGTAACCCCGATGTATCCCATCAAGTTTCAGCTCAATTCGACCTTTCGCTCGGGACGAGATGTTGTTTGAAGAATTTCAAGATGGTCAAGATCGCCGCCATCTTGGATATCCTAATGGAACGATTTACACAAATTTGAATCTCCATGTAACCCCGATGCCTCCCTTCAAGTTTCAGCTCAATTCGACCTTTGGTTTGGGAGGAGAGGTCATTTGAAGAATTTCAAGATGGCTACCATAGCGGCCATCTTGGATATCCGAATGGAACGATTTGAGCAAATCTGTATCTCCATGTCACCCTGATGCCTCCTATTAAGTTTCAGCTCAATTTGACCTTTTGTGTGGGAGGAGATGCCGTTTGAAGAATTTCAAAATGGCCACCATGGCCGCCATCTGGGATATCCAAATGGAACGATTTACGCAAATTTGAATCTCCATGTAACCCCGATGCCTCTCTTCAAGTTTCACCTCAATTCGACCTTTGGTTTGGGAGGAGAGGTAATTTGAAGAATTTCAAGATGGCTACCATGGCGTTCATCTTTGAAATCCGAATGGAACGATTTGAGCAAATCTGTATCTCCATGTCACCCTGATGCCTCCTATTAAGTTTCAGCTCAATTTGATCTTTTGTATGGGAGGAGATGCCGTTTGAAGAATTTCAAAATGGCCGCCATGGCCGCCATCTTGGATATCGGAATGGAAAGAGTTTAGCAAATCTGAACTCCATGTCATCCGGTTGCCTCCCTTTTAGAAGAATTTCAAAAAGGCCGCCAAAGCCGCCATCTTGGATATCGGATATCCGGTTGCCTCCCATCAAGTCTCAGCTCAATTCGACCTTTGCTTTGGCTGGAAATGCCGTTTGAAAAATTACAAGATGGCTGCCATAGCGCCCGTCTTGGCTATCCGAACGGAACGATTCGAGCAAATCTGCATCTCCATGTCACCCTGATGCCTCCTATTAAGTTTCAGCTCAATTTGATCTTTTGTGTGGGAGGAGATGCCGTTTGAAGAATTTCAAAATGGCCGCCATGGCCGTCATCTTGGATATCGGAATGGAACGAGTTTAGCAAATCTGAACTCCATGTCATCCGGTTGCCTCCCTTCGAGCATCAGCTCAATTTCACCTTTGCTTTGCGGGGAGATGGCGTTTGAAAAATTACAAGATCGCTATCATGGCGGCCATCTTGGATATCCGAATGGAACGATTTGAGCAGATCTGTATCTCCATGTCACCCTGATATCTCCTGTAAGTTTCAGCTCAATTTGATATTTTGTGTGGGAGGCTATACCGTTTGAAGAATTTCAAAATGGCCGCCATCTTGGATATCGGAATAGAACGAGTTTAGCAAATATGAATCTCAATGTTTTCCGGTTGCCTCCCATCAAGTTTCAGCTCAATTCGACCTTTGGTTTGGTAGGAGATGTCGTTTGAAGAATTTAAGGAAGGTCGTTTTAAGAATGTCAAGATGGTTGCCACGGTGGTCATCTTGGATATCCAAATGGGACGATTTTAGCAAATCTGAATCTCCATGTCACCCCGATGCCTCCCATCAAGTTTCAGCTTAATTCGACCTTTGGTTTGGAAGGAGATGTCATTTTAAGAATTTCAAGATGGTTGCCATGGTGGGCATCTTATATATCCAAATGGGACGATTTTAGCAAATCTGAATCTCCAAGTCACCCCGATGCCTCCCGTAAAAGTTTCAGCTCGATTCGACCTTTGGTTTGGGAGGAGACGTCGTTTGAAGAATTTAAAAATGGCGGCCATGGCGGTCATTTTGGATATCGGACTAGAACGTTTGTAACAAATCTGAAGCTCCATGTAATCCCGATGCCTCCCATCAAGTTCCAGCTCAATTCGACATTTGGTTTGGAAGGAGATGTCATTTTAAGAATTTCAAGATGGTTGCCATGGTGGTCATCTTGGATATCCAAATGGGACGATTTTAGCAAATCTGAATCTCCATGTCACCCCAATGCCTCCCATCAAGTTTCAGCTCAATTCGACCTTTGGTTTGGAATGAGATGTCATTTTAAGAATTTCAAGATGGTTGCCATGGTGGTCATCTTGGATATCCAAATGGGACGTTTTTAACAAATCTGAATCTCCATGTCACCCCGTGCCTCAAGTTTCAGCTCAATTCGGCTTTGCTTTGGCAGGAGATGCCGTTTGAAAAATTACAAGATGGCTGCCATAGCGCCCGTCTTGGATATCCGAACGGAACGATTTTAGCAAATCTGAATCTCCAAGTCATCCCGATGCCTCACGTAAAAGTTTCAGCGGCCATTTTGGATATCGGACTAGAACGTTTATAACAAATCTGAAGCTCCATGTCATCCCGATGCCTCCAATCAAGTTCCAGCTCAATTCGACATTTGGTTTGGAAGGAGATGTCATTTTAGATTTTCAAAATGGTTGCGATGGTGGTCATCTTGGATATCCAAATGGGTCGATTTTAGCAAATCTGAATCTCCATGTCATCCTGATGCCGCAAGTTTAAGATCAATTCGACCTTTGCTTTGGGAGGAGATATCGTTTGAAAAATTACAAGATGGCTACCACGGCGGCCATCTTGGACATCCGAACTGAACGATTTGAGCAAATCTGTATCTCCATGTCACACTGATGCCTCCTTTTAAGTTTCAGCTCAACTTGATCTTTAGTGCGGGAGGAGATGTCGTTTGAAAATTTCAAATGGCCGCCATGGCCGCCATCTTGGATATCGGAATGGAACGAGTTTAGCAAATCTGAATCTCCATGTCATCCGGTTGCCTCCCATCAAGTTTCAGCTAAATTCGACCTTTGGTTTGGAAGATGTCGTTTGAAAAATGGAAGGTAGGCCGCCATGGGGGCCATCTTGGATAACTGAATGGAACGATTTTAGTAAATCTGAATCTCTATGTCAGCCCGATGCCTCCCATCAAGTTTCAGATCAATTTGACATTTGGTTGTGGAGGAGATGTCGTTTCAGAATTTTTACGGTGGCCATCTTGGACATCCTAATTGAACGATTTACGCAAATATGAATCTCCATGTAACCCCGATGCCTCCCTTCAAGTTTCAGCTCAATTCGACCGTTGGTTTGGGAGGAGATGTCATTTGAAGAATTTCAAGATGGCTACCATGGCGGTCATCTTGGATATCCGAATGGAACGATTTGAGCAAATCTGTATCTTCATGTCACCCTAAAGCCTCCTTTTAAGTTTCAGCTCAATTTGACCTTTTGTTCGGGAGGAGATGTCGTTTGAAGAATTTCAAGATGGCCGCAATCTTGGATATCGGAATGGAACGTTTTTAGCGAATCTGAAACTCCATGTCATCCGGTTGCCACCCATCAAGTTTCAGCTCAATTCGACCTTTGGTTTGGAAGGAGATGTCGTTTTAAAAAGTTAAGGAAGGCCGCCATGGGGGCCATCTGGGATATCCGAACGGAATGATTTGAGCAAATCTGTATCTCCATGTCACAATGATGCCTCCTTTTAAGTTTCAGTTCAATTTGATCTTTTGTGCGGGAGGAGATGCCGTTTGAAAAATTTCTAATGGCCACCATGGCCGCCATCTTGGATATCGGAATGGAACGAGTTTAGCAAATCTGAATCTCCATGTCATCCGGTTGCCTCCCATCATGTTTCAGCTAAATTCGACCTTTGGTTTGTAAGGAGATGTCGTTTGAAAAATGGAAGGATGGCCGCCATGGGGCCATCTTGGATAACTGAATAGAACGATTTTAGTTAATCTGAATCTCTATGTCAGCCCGATGCCTCCCATCAAGTTTCAGATCAATTTGACCTTTGGTTCTGGAGGAGATGTCGTTTCAGAATTATTACCGCGACCATCTTGGATATCCTAATAGAACGATTTACGCAAATATGATTCTCTATGTCACCTCGATGCCTTTCTTCAAGTTTCAGCTCAATTCGACCTTTGGTTTGGGGGGAGATGTCATTTGAAGAATTTCAAGATGGCTACCATGGCGGTCATCTTGGATATCCGAGTACGAGTGGAACAATTTGAGCAAATCTTAATCTCCATGTCACCTTGATGCCTCCTTTTAAGTTTCATCTCAATTTGACCTTTGTTCGGGAGGAGATGTCGTTGGAAGAATTTCAAGATGGCCGCCATCTTGGATATCGGAATGGGACGTTTTTTAGCAAATCTGAATCTCCATGTCATCCGGTTGCCCCCATCAAGTATCAGCTGAATTCGACTTTTGCTTTGGGAGGAGATGTCGTTTGAAAAATTACAAGATAGCTACTATGGCGGCCATCTTGGATATCCGAATGGAACGATTTGAGCAAAAATCTGTATCTCCATGTCACACTTAAGCCTCCTGTTAAGTTTAAGCTCAATTTGATTTTTTGTGCGGGAGGAGATGCCGTTTGAAAAATGTCAAATGGCCGCCATGGCCGCCATCTTGGATATCGGAATGGAACGAGTTTAGCAAATCTGAATCTCCATGTCATCCGGTTGCCTCCCATCAAGTTTCAGCTAAATTCGACCTTTGGTTTGGAAGGAGATGTCGTTTGAAAAATGGAAGGAAGGCCGCCATGGGGGCCATCTTGGATAACTGAATGGAACGATTTTAGTAAATCTGAATCTCTATGTCAGCCCGATGCCCCCCATCAAGTTTCATATCAATTTGACCTTTGGTTCTGGAGGAGATGTCGTTTCAGAATTATTACCGCGGCCATCTTGGATATCCTAATCGAACGATTTACGCAAATATGAATCTCCATGTCACCTCGATGCCTCCCTTCAAGTTTCAGCTCAATTCGACATTTGGTTTGGGAGGAGATGTCATTTGAAGACTTTCAAGATAGCAAGGCTACCAAGGCGGTCATCTTGGATATCCGAATGGAACGATTTGAGCAAATCTGTATCTCCATGTCACCCTTAAGCCTCCTTTGAACTTTCAGCTCAATTTGACCTTTTGTTCGGGAGGAGATGTCGTTTGAAGAATTTCAAGATGGCCGCCATCTTGGATATCGGAATGGAACGTTTTTAGCAAATCTGAATCTCCATGTCATCCAGTTGCCTCCCATCAAGTTTCAGCTCAATTCGACCTTTGCTTTGGGGGAGATATCGTTTAAAAAATTACAAGGTTGCTACCATGGATAACTGAATGGAACGCTTTTAGTTAATCTGAATCTCTATGTCAGCCCGATGCCTCCCATCAGATCAATTTGACCTTTGCTTTGGAGGGGGGGGGGGGGTATCGTTTGAAAAATTTCAAGATGGCTACCATGGCGGTCATCTTTGATATCCGAATGGAACGATTTAAGCAAATCTGTATCTCCATGTCACCCTGATGCCTCCTATTAAGTTTCAGCTAAATTTGATCTTTTGTGCGGGAGGAGACGCCGTTTGAAGAATTTCAAATGGCCGCCATGGCCGCCGTCTTGGATATCGGAATGGAACGAATTTAGCAAATCTGAATCACCATTTCATCCGGTTACCTCCCATCAAGTTTCAGCTCAATTCGACCTTTGGTTTGGAAGGAGATGACATTTTAAGAATTTCAAGATGGCCGCCATGGCGGCCGTTTTTGATATCTGAATGGGACGATTTTAGCAAATCTAAATCTCCATGTCACCCCGATGCCTCCCATCAAGTTTCAGCTCAATTCGACCTTTGGTTTGGAAGGAAATGTCATTTTAAGAATTTCAAGATGGTTGCCATGGTGGTCATCTTGGATATCCAAATGGGACGATTTTAGCAAATCTGAATCTCCATGTCACCCCGATGCCTCAAGTTTCAGCTCAATTCGACCTTTGCTTTGGGAGGAGATGTTGTTTGAAAAATTACAAGATGGCTGCCATGGCGGCCATCTTTGACAACCGAACGGAACGATATTAGCAAATCTGAATCTCCATGTCATCCCGATGCATCCAATAAAGTTTCAGCTCGATTCGACCTTTGGTTTGGGA
>OY757011.1:30334394-30431920 GCA_963580285.1 Lucinisca nassula | reverse complement strand
GAGAGAGAGAGAGAGAGAGAGAGAGAGAGAGAGAGAGAGAGAGAGAGAGAGAGAGAGAGAGAGAGAATGCAGCAACTCTATAATGATGATTTGTGTTCGGTTCCGCTTTCATAATAAATTTATTGAGGTTTAGTAAGATACAGTAAAATTCCTATATTAAGACCATCTTTAGGACTGTTCAAAAGTGGTCTTTAAGACCACTTTTGAACAGTACCAAAGGTGGTCTCTTATTGGGGGGCACTGTGTGTAGTTAACACAATGAAAGAATAACGAAAACCCTTTCAATAGATTTAGTCTTAATTTTAGGTGGTCTTAATAGCGAAATTTTACAGTCTTTCAAATCGGCGTCGGATTTGGGAAAAGTGCCAAACCACGCATGATTGTGCCAGATTCCGGATTTTCTTATGATTATGACACCGGGTAAAATTTATTGAAGCAGTTGTATATTGACACCTACTTGACCGTCACGCACTGCTCAAGCGCTCACATTATGGCGAAAAAAGTGTGTCATAACGGTCTTCTGGGCAGGTCTGAAAACGATAATGTCATCTTTATTTGATGCCCAACCGACGCCTATAGTACTCCTCAGGGAAGTCTGGTATTCAGGAATTATTTAGGGAATTTTTTCTTCTTTTATCCAGAAAATGACAGTTGTGCGTACTCATTAGAATCGCCTCATATATATCCCTACAGTATTTCAGTTATGTCTTCCGAACCTCGGTTTTATTGTTAACCGTCAGTAACAAATTCACAACTTCAAGGTCCAATGGTGTTCGAACCCTTGAAGTTTGACTGTAATTTGTTACGTATTGCAGTTTGTTCGAGACCGGTCTAATGAATGCGCTCGAGAAGCAGTTTTAAGTAGGGCTGGCTAATCGGAGCTGAAAAGATAATCGATTATCATTCCTGTCATTGCGATCGATAATCGATTAGTAATCACTGAAGATATTGTCATAATTTTACCTGTCTGGCTTTCTGTCTGAGCATGACTCCTACCATATGCTGTACTTTGTCATATGTATTTGAACAGACAGACCTGAGCAAACAGTGTAGACCCAGATGAGACGCCGCAGAACGTTGATTCTTCTGTTTCTGTGCACCTCTTTCTTCCCTGTCCCTCACGGTCATCTCCTCTCCCTATTTTCCCTTTCCCTATTTTCATGTCGTTAACCCCTCCCACCCCCCACCCCCCTCCCGAAAAAAAAATCCTCTGCTGTACAGCGACCCCACTCCTCTTTAGCAAATCCAGATACCTTTAGAGTATAATAACCCATTGTATACTAGTGGACACTTCCATTGCTATATGTTGGACAAGTCCATTTGTCATATAAGGGATGGTAGGCCTAATTTTTTTATACTTATTCTATTTTTGATGGAAAACTCTATTAGCAAATGGTGCAGGCCCTGATCAGACGTCAGATATTGGCCTGCACTGTTTCCCAAGGCACCGCACCCCTTTAGGGGTTTGTTATACTATGGACAAGTGTCATAGGTAATAAACAAAAATGTTCATTTAGAAATTTCTTTATTTTAATTCCAGCATTTCCGATTTTGGTCCTCTATACTAAAGTTAAATATTATAAAGGTGAGCCACTCTGGTCAGATACCAAGCCGAGACTGCCTACCTCGCGCTTTGCGGCTTGTTTTATTATTCTTTGGTGACAAAGTTCAAAATAGTCCCATCTGGTTGGTCCAGAGCAGATTTTGAACTTGATCAGGCACATGACCACGGTTATGAAACATCCTGGACTTTAATAGTCACAAGAAGTTATTCGGCGGTCAGGCCCCCAAATATAGATACAGTTAAGTGGTTTGAACTGCTATTAAACGGTCAGTAGGCTGCCCATGTAATGCTTTGCCATAGTACATACGCGTGACTTGGAAGTCCTACTGCACCGACTGATCAAATAATTACATACATGTAAAATCAGTTGGTGGGTGAGGCAACCCATATTATAGCAGGTTTACCGCCTACAATGTAATAAATAAATAAATAAATAAAAATGATTTTCTTTCTGGTTTGCTCACAACTCTACACTGTTCAGTGAAAATTTGTCATATTGATACAAGTAGCGATTAAACCGCATAGATCTTCAAATATCGTCTGCTGAATCGTCATGAAAACTTTGAAAACTATCGTAGTCCAAATAGGAATTTAGCCAGATCCGGAATCTGGCTAGACCAAATAGGAATTCCTATTTGGCCTAGCCAGATTCTGGATCTGGCTAAACTAATAATTAGTTTAGCCAGATTCCGGATCTGGCTAAACTCTGTTTAGTCCAAATAAGAATTCCTATTTGGCTAGGCAGATTCTGGATCTGGCTAAGCTGGTTAGGCCAAATAGGAATCTTGGTTTAATAATATCAGACATTGTTTGAACATTGATTATTTGGCTTCAGAAACAGTTTTATTTCTCATAGATGTGTTTTAATAATAAGAAATATTTACGCGACTCATGTTTGTCTTTAATAATATGTTAATTAGACCACCATGGCTAATTAGTTACATGCTAAACTGATCATCTGCCTGATTTAAATATATGTGAAAAACAATGAAAGACAATTTTACACTAACATTATGTAGTAACAAAAGAAGAAAGAAACTCTCATAATTGTTTATGTACTAAAGTCTAATCACTACAACTGGTCTCTTATGGATTCTTCTTCATTATTAAGTATCTTAGAGTTCAGTTAACAAGTGTACATGAAACTGTCTTAGTTAATGAAACATTAAAAAATGTTGGAGTAAAAAAGAAAAACTCTATGAGCTTTTGGATAAGTACTGTTCCACTCATGTGGGGTTTGGAGGGGTGTTCATTACACAGACCTGTTAATATGATGTATGATATTATGGTACAATATGTTTTCCATATCATGATCTGACTATCTGAATTAAGTTTTGCTGTAATGTTACCAATTCTATGCCCTGAAGTCCCAATTAACAACCTCTTTTACTGGTAAACCCCTTAGAGGATCTAAGCCTGTGCAGGAACCGTGGTGCGAGGCGGACCGTCCATGCTAATAAACCCTATTGGTTTCATTGGGCGACAGGGCTTGGGATGTTGTTTCATCTCAGTGTCGGGTAAAAGTTCCACAAAATTGGAAGCAACGCCTCCAAAATGACCTTTACAGTGTTGACGGGGACGTTAAACCTCAAATCAAAAAACAACCTCTTTTATACAGGGAAAATACATGTAAGCTGAGGATCATGATCAGTTCTTATTTCTGCTCTAAAAATGAAAACAAAAAAGAAAGAAATATCAATATTGTGTCTTAAATAAGTAGATAATAACAATAGTTGATGACTAAAGACAACCTTGTTCAATGACTTTGTTCTTATAAATTTGATTTGGTCTTATAAAAATGATAAATCATATCTTATTTGGCTTTTAAAAAATGAGACCAACCTTAAAATATTTTGTGTGCTGTCACCCTACAAACCCAGTTAAATATGACTATCTGCCCAAACAATATTATGACTGTTCATGAAAAAGATCTTTCTTTTTTTCTCAGAATGAAATTTTATATTCCTCTTGCTTCCTACAACATCCGACAAATCATTTTTAAGGATGGCCACAGGGCTATCAACATCTTAGGAGATGTATCCAGCCTTACATTATCCATAGAACAACAAGATTCCTATTTGGCCTAACCAGTTTAGCCAGATCCAGAATCTGCCTAGCCAAATAGGAATTCTTATTTGGACTAAACAGAGTTTAGCCAGATCTGGAATCTGGCTAAACTAAATATTAATTTAGCCAGATCCAGAATCTGCCTAGGTCAAATAAGAATTCCTATTTGGCCTAGCCAGATTCCGGATCTGGCTAAATTCCTATTTGGACTACGACATATACAAGAAACAGTGTGGACCCCAATCAGGAGCAGTGGTATCGTTTGCAACAATGGTTTTAAAGTAACCAACAGACAACAGAGCAGACGACAATATTGTTGTGGCTGGATTCAACAGTGACTGATTGGAACAGCGATTTTAATATCCCAATTTGTACTGCAAATCATCCCCTAAAACAGCATGAGTAAGTTTCAAAATTTAGAGGTGTCAGGTTCAAATACTCCTAAATTTATCAAGAGTGAAGGCACAGAGCCATTGATCCGTGGGACCGCCTTTATAAAATGGTTACTACGTATATGGACGACAAGCGAAAAGGCTTCTTCGTGCCTCTGCATTCAGCGAAGTCAGAGTCAGCCACCGTACTCAACCTAAGAGTACATCGTTCCTGGTAGACTGATCAGACTGCGCAGGCTGAAATGAGTCTTCGCTTGGCGCACACATTCCCGCACTGCATGCTGACTAACACTTCAAATCGATTATCAATTATTAACTTACTTCAATATTCTATTAGACTAAAGCAGAGATCAATGGCGAAACTTGCTTTGCCAAAGCATTATAGCTTTCAATATAAATGGTAATGAAACAAAAATAGCTTTTGCGAAAAACATTAAAGCAAATACTTTATTACTCGGGTCAGTGGAATGAATAGATTGTTCGGGAACGTGCATTTTAATAAAGTTTTTATCCGGTTTTTGCAGCCGTTTTTATTTATTTATTTATTTATTAGCTCATCTGGAGCAAAGCCTGTCATTTTCGCCATCTCCAGAATCACGGGTAGATTGAGGTGATAGTTGTTGGGATCCATTGGGCAACATTGAGTTCAGAGCCATCGGGGTATTGACATGGAAATTCAGATTTGTTAAAACGTTCCGTTCCGATTTCCAAGATGGCCGCCATGGGAGACGTGGGGCTCTGGGGTTACTAAAACCTTTCCGTTCCGATTTCTAAGATGGCCGTCGTTTTTGGCGATCTTTAAAGTATTCTAACGACATCATCACCCGAACAAAAAGTCAGATGGAGCTTAAACTTAATTGGAGGCATCATGAAGATGGAGTTTTGCTAAAATCGTTTCACTCCGATAGCCAAAATGGCTGCCATGGCGGCCGTCTTGAAATTCTTCAAATGACATCTCCCGAACCAAAGGTCAACTCGAGCTGAAACGTGATGGGAGGCATTGGGGCGACATGGAGATCCAGATTTGCCAAAACCATTCTCTTACGATATCCAAGATGGCGGTATAATTGAAATTCTTCAAACGACATCTCCCGCATCAAACGTCAAATCGAACCGAAACTTGATGGAAGGGGCGACATGGAGATTTAGACTGGAAAAATGGTTTCATATCATTTTCCAAAATTCTTCAAACGTCACCTCCTCCCGAACCAAAGATCAGATCCAACTGACAATGGGGTAACATGGGGATTAAGAATTGCTAAAATCGTTCCGTTCCGATATCCAAGAGTGACACCAAGGCGGTCATCTTGATTTGTTTGTTTGTTTGATTTGAGGTTTAACGTCCCCGTCAACACTGTAAAGGTCATTTTGGAGACGTTGCTTCCAATTTTGTGGGACTTTTACCCGACATTGAGATGAAATGACATCTCAAGCCCTGTCGCCCAATGAAACCAATAGGGTTTATTAGCATGGACGGTCCGCCTCACACCGCGGTTCCTGGACAGGCTTAGATCCTCTAAGCGGTTTACCAGTACTAGTGTGCGGGCCGGATTCAGCTCTGCGTGGAAGCATCATGCAGCCCATATATTTCTTCAAGCCCCTATGGGCGGGGGCCGACGGTCATCTTGAAATTCTTTAAACGGCATCTCATGAACTGAAAGTCAGATGGAGTTGAAACTTGATTGGCGGTATTGGGTCGACATGTAGATTCATATTTGCTAAAATCGTTCCGCTCCGCTATCCCAGATGGATACCATGGCGGTCATCTTGAATTTATTAAAATATCTCACAAACCAAATACCAGATTGAGCTGAAACTTGAGTGGAGGCATTGGGGCGACATGAGGATTCAGAATTGTTAAAACTATTCCGTTCCGATATCCAAGATGGCCACCAAGGCGGCCAACTTGAAATTCTTTGAAGGACACCTCCCGTATCGTAAATCAGAGTGAACAAACTTGATGAGAGCCATCGGTGTGACATGGTGAATTCATTCCATTCATATCCAAGATGGTTGCCATCTCCTGAACAGAAAGCCTATTTGAGATGAAACGTGATTGGGGCGACATGGACATTCAGAATTGCTAAAATTATTCCGTTCAGTTATCCAAGATGACTGCCATGGTGGCCTTCTTGTAAAGCTGTAAAGCTTCAGACCACATCAAATCGACCTTTATATTGTCGAAGCTTGTTGGGCGGCATTGTGGCGTCATGGCAGTACAGACTTATTAGAACCATTCTGTTCTGATATCCAAGACTACTGCCATGCTGGCCATCTTGAAAATCTTCCAATTACATCCCCGAATGGTCAGTCGCGTTCAGTTTAAAATTGACGGGAGGCATTTGATTCAGAATTGCGAGATGGCGGCCATCTTGAAATTCTTCAAAGTACATGTATAGATAGTAATCGCAGATAAGATTGGCGGGGCAGTGCATATTGTCAATATATTCGATGAGTCCACACTCCACAAGAAGGTTCGATCGTGCCTTTCGCATGTTTTTTCCAAGAGGCCATATACACCATAGCTTCGTGTTGCAATTGAATTCACACGATAGGTTGACTTGGTTTACGTTTTTGTTAAAAGAGTATTCCAACGACAGCTCCGCCCTGTCGAATATTCACCACGTCATCTCTTCCTGAATCCTAATCAGATTGAGCTATTCAGAAACCTAGTCAAAGGCAACAAGGCAACATTGAGATTCAGAATTGCAAAAGGCATTGCGTTCTGCTGGGCCACATGGTCACCAAGGCATATGTAATATATCATTATCAGCCTCATCCAGGTGAGCGATTTCTGGCCCACAAAGGCCTCAAGCACCCCTCCAAAATGTTAACATTTCAGCCATATACTATTTGGAGAATGTTGCAGTTTCTAGTTTAGTTAGAATGTGTGTCTATCTACTGCATAGGTCAAACACATTTCACATCTAGTGAGGCATATGGCGGGGGCATTTACCTTCAGTGATTGTTTTTAGCTCACCAGAGCCGAAGGCTCCGGGGGAGCTTATAGGATAGGCAGTTGTCCGTCGTCGTCTGCGTCTGCGTCGTCTGCGTCAACACTTTCAAACGACATCTCCTCTGAAGCCACTGGGCCGATTGGGTCCAAATTTTATTTGTAGCATTCTTGGGCTGGGGGATTGAAAGACTGTGTTTTTTATGAAAATTGGCTAATTAGTTTGGTTGCTATGACAACTTAGATTTTCCATAGACTTATAATGGGGAAATTTGAAAAATGGCATTTACTGCCAAGCCTCTGCAGATATTTTGACATAACTTTCATAGAAATGTTTCTTAGGCAATCTACTATCTGCCATATGATTTTAGGCCTACTGCTCATTTTTATTGGTTGCCATGGAAACCAAAATGAAAAAAAAAAAAAAAAAAAAAAAATACTTAAAAAATCATCTTCTCAGATACCATATGCTCTAGGAGGCAGAGACGTTATGAAAATATTCACCATATTTGCCTTTACAGGTTTTGTGTTTTTTGTTAAATTCGGCTCTTGAGGTTGGTTGCTATGACAGCTTAGATTTTCCATAGACTTATAATGGGGAAAATAGAAAAAATAGCATTAACTGCAAAGCCTATGCAGATATTTTGACACAACTTTCATAGAAATGTTCCTTAAGCAATCTTCCATCTGCCATATGATTTTAGGTCTATTGCTTATTTTGGCTGGTTGCCATGGAAACCAAAATGAAAAAAAAAAAAAAAAAAAAAAAAAAAAAAAATAGAAAAAAAAAAAATACTTAAAAAATCATCTCCTCAGAAACCGTATGCTCTATGAGGCTGAGAGTTTATGGAAATATTCACCACATTTGCCTTTACAAATTTTGTGTATTTTATGAATTTTGGCTCTTAAGTTTGGTTGCTATGGCAACTTAGATTTTCCATAGACTTATAATGGGGAAAATTGAAAAATGGCCTTAACTGCCAAGCCTTTGCAGATATTTTGACTAAACTTTCATAGAAGTGTTCCTTAGGCAATCATTTTAGGCCTACTGCTCATTTCTATTTGTTGCCAGGGAAACCAAAATGAAAAAAAAAAAAAAAAAAAAAAAAAAAATACTTTCAAAAATCATTTCCTCAGAAACCGTATGCTCTATGAGGCTGAGAGTATATGGAAATATTCACCATATATGCCTTTACAGGTTTTGTGTTTTTAGCTCACCAGAGCTGAAGACTCCGGAGGAGCTTATAGGACAGGCAGTTATCCGTCGTCGTCTGCGGCGTCTGCCTTAACACTTTCAAACGACATCTCCTCTGAAGCCACTGGGCCGACTGGGCCTAAATTTTATCTGTAGCATTCATGGCCAGGGGGATTGACAGTTTGTGTTTTTAGCTCACCAGAGCCGAAGGCTCCGGGGGAGCTTATAGGATAGGCAGTTGTCCGTCGTCGTAGTCTGCGTCAACACTTTCAAAACATCTCCTCTGAAGCCACTGGGCCAATTCAGCCCAAATTTTATCTATAGTATCCTTGGGCTGGGGGATTGAAAGTTTGTGTTTTTTTTTTTTTTTATGAAAATCGGCTCATTAGTTTGGTTGCTATGGCAACTGAGAGTTTCCATAGACTTATAATGGGGAAAATTGAAAAAATGGCATTTACTGCCAAGTCATTGCAGATATTTTGACAAAACTTTTATAGAAATGTTTCTTGAGTAAACTTCTCTCAGCCATATGCTTTTATGCCAACCTGGGGGTCCCCCAGGTTGTGCCGGGGCCATGCCCCACCCCCTCCACTTCATAAAAGGCCATGTATCACAGAAACCATTCAGATCCTGACCCCTAAACCATATATATTCTTGTTCCTGTTGATAGGACGCATTCAGTGACACCAACCTGAGGGTCCTCAGGGATGCGCCGAGGCCATGCCCCACCCCTCCACTTAATAAAAGGCCCAATATCTTGGAAACCATTCAGATCCCCACCCCTAAACCATATATATTCTTGTTCCTTATGATAAGACCAATTCAGTGACATCAACCTGGGAGTCCCCGGGATGCGCCGGGGCCATGCCCCACTCCCTCCATTTCATATAAAGGCCCAATATCTCGGAAACCTTACAGATCCCCGCCCCTAAACCATATATATTCTTGATCCTTATGATAAGACGCATTCAGTGACACCAACCTGGGGGTCCCCAGGGATGTGCTGGGGCCATGCCTCACCCCCTCCATTTCATAATCTCACAATATCTCGGAAACCCTACAGCTGGCTACCCCTAAATCATATATATTCTTGTTCCTTATGATAAGACACATTCATTTACATCAACCTGGGAGTCTCCCGGGGCCTTGCCTCACCCCTCCACTTCACAAAAGGCCTCACATCACAGAAACTGTTCTTAGCCTCACCCTAAACCATATATATTCATCTTCCTTATGATAAGACGCATTCAATGACACCAGCTTGGGAGTCTCTGGGGCATGCCCAGGGCATGGCCCATCGCTTTACTTCATTAAAAGCCATATGTCTCAGAAATAGTTCAGATCCCCACCCCTAAACCATATAACCATATACTTGTTCCCTATGATAAGGCTCGTTCAATCACACCAACCTGGGGGTCTCTTTGTGCTGAGGCAATGTGCCCCGCCCTTCCACTTCATAAATGGCTTTATATTTCAGAAACCATTCAAATCCCCACCTCATAATCATATATGTTCTTGTTCCTTATTATTAGCACACCTACTGTAGGGGGTCCGCAGGGGCCATTCCTTTCCTCTCCACTTCATAAAAGGGCCTCAAATCTCAGAAACCATTCAGATTCCCACCCCTTAAGCATAGATATACTTGGTCCTTATAATTAGACACATTTAGGGACAACAATCTTGGGCTTTCCTGGGATCAACAGGGCATGCCCCAACCCCTCCACCACTTGAGAGGCCTTACAGATCCCCACTGCTAAACCATATATATTCTTGTTCCATATGATAAGACACATTTAGTGATACCAACCAGGGCTCCCTTGGGTCCATGCCCCAACCCCTCTACTTCATAAAAGGCCTAATGTTTCAGATACTGAGTCCACATGGGTGCTCATTTGGACATGGGGGTTCATTTGGTAGATTAAAATATCATGTTAAAATACATGGCTGCCATTGGGCAGTGCCCATCTGAGCTCTGGTGTGAGCATAGTGGCCCATGGGCCTCTTGTTTTTTTTTTTCTATTTTAGCTCTGATGGCCAATTTCTTTAACGGTGCAGAGCAGTTTTAGCAATTATTGTAGGGGTTACCCAAGAAGCATTCCAAATTCATCCATCGGTTTAGGTGTCGTTTTAAATGTTTTTTTTTTCTATTTTTAGCTGCGGCTGCCGTCTTGTTCGTTTGCACCGGTCGCTCACCTGAGTCAAAGATAACTTCATTCATATTTAAAAATAATATTCTTCCAGAAAAAAATGCATTGTTTTACCTTTTGCCCTTCGAACGCCCCAGGGACCTATTTGCCATAAAATAGGCCATTGTCAACCTAAGGTCATCGTTTTAAGTATTTTTGTACTACTCAGTCACCTGATACTACATGGCAAGTTCCATGGCAATTGGTCCAGTGGTACAGGAGATAAAATGTCTTCAGGTTTATACCATACATGTGTAGCAGACATCTTGGTCATGTGACCTGGACAATTCACATAAGAACGTTGTTCCTCACTTCTCTGGAAGCTGCACATGTAATTTAATAGAAGTTGGCCAAGCTTTTTCAAATGACGTACTTTTAAATGTTGCCAGACATTCAATCCTAGTGACCTTGGGCCAATATCAATGAATGACTTTGACTTTGTGTTGATCCTGCCTTCTGTGATAATTCATACCTTCTATTGGGTTTAACAGGATACTGATCCAGCCCATATTCGTATATAGGCATGTTTTCGTAATGCCACATGAAAAAACAGGAATGAAACATAGCTGGAAAATAATTTATGCATGCTTTCTGTGGGGTTTAACAGGATACTTATCCAGCCCTTTATTGCAGAAATTAAATGACTTGGTCATAGGATGTTAAATAGTACTGTTCGTGTCTCCGCAACTCCTCCTACAGTATTTTATCCAGGACATTGAAACTGGCAATACAGTTCAGACATGCATTGAACATGTGCATTAAGGAAACATGATTTTGATCCAGCGCCGTAATGCAGAAATTATGTCTCCTTGATTGACTTTAACATTTTGGCCATATATTATTTGGAGAATGTTGCAGTTTCTAGTTTAGTTAGAATGTGTGTCTATCTACTGCTTTTTTACCGGCCCCGATAGCTCAGTTGGTAGAGTGTCCGCTCCGGGGAACGGGAGGTCTCGGGTTCGATCCCGGGCCGCGACATACCAAAGTCGTTAAAAATGGTACTAGCTGCTCCTCGTTTGGCACTCAGATTTACGGGGTAGAGCTAGGACTGGTCGATCCAGTGTCAGGATAATGTGACTGGGTGTGGTATCATGTAATGTGTCTGGGACATGATACTTCAGTGAGGCAGCACTATAAACGTGAGCATTGAGCTCCCTGTCGCAACCAGACACCGTCGTGATATGACTGAAAAATTGTTGAAAGCGACGTTAAACCCGAATTCACACACACACACACACACACACACACACACACACACACACACACACACACACACACACACACACACACACTATCTACTGCTTAGGTCAAACACATTACACATCTAGTGAGGCATATGGCGGGGGCATTCACCTTGAGTGATTGTATTTGTTTCCCCTATCTTAGCTCTGTTGGCTAACTTGTTTAACGGAGTAGAGCAGTTTTACCAATTATTGCACGGGTTACCTGTGAAATTATTTCAAATTTCTATTTTAAGCTGTGGCAGCTGTCTTGTTCATCGGTGCAGAACCGTTTGCAACGGTCACTCGCCTGAGTCTAAGCTGATTCCATTCATATTTTATACCGCAATTCTTCCAGAAAAATGCCGAACGTCCAAGGGACCTCTTTGCCATAAAATAGGCCATTGTCACCCTAAGGTCATCGTTTAAAGTAATTTTGTACTACTCAGTCATCTGATACTACATGACAAGTTCCATGGCAAATGGTCCCGTGGTACAGGTGATATGTCTTCAGGTTTATACCATACATGTGTGGCAGCCATCTTGGTTATGTGACCGGGACAATTCAAACCTCACTTCTCTGGAAGCTGCAAATGTAATTTAACAGAAGTTGGCCAAGCATTTTCAAAGGACGTACTTTTAAATGTTGCCAGACATTCAATCCTAGTGACATTGGGCCAATATCAATGAATGACCTTGACTTTGACGCCTACAATTGTTTTGGATAATTGTATTGGTTCACCTTTTTCCCCCATTCATAAGCTAAAGGGAACAAATTTGATCATGCCATACAAAAGGTCATGGCCAACCCAGAATAATCATTTATATAACTTGCTGCCAAGATTCAAATCATCTGACTTGTGGTTATGGATAAGGCCATTTTAAATATGGGCATGTGACCAGGACAACTATATAAATTTTAATTCCCGTGTCATAGATTGTCTATAAAAATTTGATTTCATTTGACCCTGTGGTTTCTGAGATGATGATGGGCATTCAATCCTTATGACAGAGCCAAGGTAATCATTGGGTGACCGTGACCTTTGACATTTAAGACCTATCTTCTTTTCATAATTTCCCAATCAAACGCCTGAGGGCCCGAATTTGATCTTGCGGTAAAATAGGTCAAGTCAACCTCCGGTCATAATTTAAATAATTTTGTACAGCTCGAGTCCCTTTTGCTGTCTACCACTGACTTATGGTTCTGGAGAAGGAGATTTTTAAAGGGTTTTTACCTTAAGGTTTTCTATAATTTGACCTGCTGTCCTAATTTTGAATCGACTTGACCTATATCAAAGCATGACAGAGATACTGTCAAGATTATCATGCTGAGCAAGTTTGATGAAGCGTGGACAAAAACTGACCTCAAGACCGTTCACGCGGTTTTTATTATTTGATACACTGACCTACCATTTTACCCGGCATGGCCCGCATTCGAACTTGACAGATATTGTGAAGATGATTAATTCTGAGTAAAATGATGAAGATTGGACCAAAACTGTGGGCTATAGGGAGCTTACCACTAAATATTTTCCATAGACGACAATAGTAACATTTTTCCATCTCCAACAAAAACTGTACATGCAAAATATTTCAAACCTTGGTGGTTTGTAGAGCAACTCTAGCTGAATAAATCCCAAAGAAAAAATCCACATGTAGCCCGTCTCCTTTTTGAGCTATTGTCCGCCATATTGTTGACGTGTAGCGCCGCAGTGAATAACAGGGCAATTTTTTCTCAAAGGGGTGACCATGAAAATGTGGCAGCAATATTTTTGGGCTTGCAGATATAATTGCAAAGCATCTATTATTTTGTTTTGCTATAAGTACCCTTTTCTTAAAATGAAATAAATCCAGCCTATATAACCAATGAAATGCACAGCTGGTATTTGATCCTCTATCAAATCTTCTGTCCCAAAGTGCTGGTTCCCCGGCTCAGCAATATTTAGTGTTAAGCTACCTATACCAAACCCTTATTGTCTTTATGATCCATCAAAAGCATTGTCAAATAGAAATATAGATCATATCTAATAATTTAAGCATGCATAATAAATGTTCAGTGACAAAGAATCTTTGAAGTTTGCGAAAAAGTTATCGCTTTCAGATTCTACAATGAAAGCCGAACAAACAATATTTTGTGAAAAAGGGCAAAGTTTACCTCTTTCTGGAATGGAACCCAGACACCGGCTGGCATCAGTGGTTCTTCTCCTATATGTCTTTGGAACACTTCAATCCTAAAATGCACTAAAGTATGCCTTAATAGCATACCAACTGGTATTTATGGCTGATTTCACACCTATACCCCCTATTTTATGTAAAATTGGCATTTTGAGGATATTTTGATGATAAAACTTTGACAAAAATGATTATAAATGCCTCAGTACCATGAGAAATAGTGGATATATATCTGTTCAGACCCTTTAACATGAATCTAATCAATAAGAACCAATAAGAGATGAGAAAACTTATCGCGATATTGCAGCAGAGACAATTTTGAAGTTTTGCTTTCGCTAGAGACCAAGGCCAAAAACCAGGTAACCTTAGTGTTAAATTCCAGATGGAGTAGATCCTTTCTCTTGTGTTTCTGGTTATACACTTACTGTAAGACTTTTTACAAAACAAACCCATTAACAATTGATTAACATGGCTTTAAAGTACCCCCCCCCCCCCTCAAAATGCACAGATCAGAAGCAAAAACTGATCAAAACACCCAGTTAGACCTAAATTACCACAAACCTTACACTTTTTTACAGTTTCTATGGCTAACCACAGGCCAAGAATATCCATTTTATGATACAGAATTGGATAGAACCTACCAATGTGTGAAAATATGATGTAATGACTGAAAACTGGAGTGTGGGGCTGATTTTCCAACTTTTGGTATACCAAACCCTTATTGTCTTTATGATCCATCAAAAGCATTGTCAAATAGAAATTTAGATCATATCTAATAATTTAAGCATGCATAATGAATGTTCAGTGACAAAGAATCTTTGAAGTTTGCGAAAAAGTTATCGCTTTCAGATTCTACAATGAAAACCGAACAAACAATATTTTGTGAAAAAGGGCAAAGTTTACCTCTTTCTGGAATGGAACCCAGACACCGGCTGGCATCAGTGGTTCTTCTCCTATGTCTTTGGAACACTTCAATCCTAAAATGCACTAAAGTATGCCTTAATAGCATACCAACTGGTATTTATGGCTGATTTCACACCTATACCCCCTATTTTATGTAAAATTGGCATTTTGAGGATATTTTGATGATAAAACTTTGACAAAAATGATTATAAATGCCTCAATACCATGAGAAATAGTGGATATATATCTGTTCAGACCCTTTAACATGAATCTAATCAATAAGAACCAATAAGAGATGAGAAAACTTATCGCGATATTGCAGCAGAGACAATTTTGAAGTTTTGCTTTCGCTAGAGACCAAGGCCAAAAACCAGGTATCCTTAGTGTTAAATTCCAGATGGAGTAGATCCTTTCTCTTGTGTTTCTGGTTATACACTTACTGTAAGACTTTTTCCAAAACAAACCCATTAACAATTGATTAACATGGCTTTAAAGTACCCCCCCCCCCCCTCAAAATGCACAGATCAGAAGCAAAAACTGATCAAAACACCCAGTTAGACCTAAATTACCACAAACCTTACACTTTTTTACAGTTTCTATGGCTAACCACATGCCAGGAATATCCATTTTATGATACAGAATTGGATAGAACCTACCAATGTGTGAAAATATGGTGTAATGACTGAAAACTGGAGTGTGGGGCTGATTTTCCAACTTTTGGTATAGGGAGCTTACCACTAAATATTTTCCATAGACGACAATAGTAACATTTTTCCATCTCCAACAAAAACTGTACATGCAAAATATTTCAAACCTTGGTGGTTTGTAGAGCAACTCTAGCTGAATAAATCCCAAAGAAAAAATCCACATGTAGCCCGTCTCCTTTTTGAGCTATTGTCCGCCATATTGTTGACGTGTAGCGCCGCAGTGAATAACAGGGCAATTTTTTCTCAAAGGGGTGACCATGAAAATGTGGCAGCAATATTTTTGGGCTTGCAGATATAATTGCAAAGCATCTATTATTTTGTTTTGCTATAAGTACCCTTTTCTTAAAATGAAATAAATCCAGCCTATATAACCAATGAAATGCACAGCTGGTATTTGATCCTCTATCAAATCTTCTGTCCCAAAGTGCTGGTTCCCCGGCTCAGCAATATTTAGTGTTAAGCTACCTTTAGGAATATTCTGATTATATTTACTGACCTGCATCTTGACTCGACAAGACCCGTATTCGAACTTGACCCAAGATATTGTCAATATGATCATTCTGAGCAAGTTTGATAAAGATTGGACCAAAACTGTGACCTAAACAGTCTTCAAAAGTTTTTTTTTCTTCTATGATTTGACCTACTGACAGTTTTTGGCGCGATATAACCCATATTCGAACTTGACCGAGATATTGTCCAGATGATCTTTTTGAGCTATTTGATGAAGACAATACCAAAACTGTAGCCTCCAGCGTGTCCACAAGGTTTTTCATTGATTCGACCTAATGACCTACTTTTAGACCCGAATGACCCATATTCGAACTTTATCGAGATATTGTCATGATGATCATTCTGGGCAAGTTTGATGAAAATTGGACATAAACTGTGGCCTCAAGGGTGTTGAATAGGTTCTATGATTTGACCTAAAGACTTAATTTTTGACTCGACTTGACCCATATTAGAACTTGACCGAGATATTTTAAAGGTTACCATTCTGAGCAAGACTGGACAAAAACTGGATCAAGAGCATTCATTTTTTTTTCATACGATTTGACCTACTGACCTACATTTTGACCAGACATGACCCATATTCGAACTTGACCGAGATATTATCAAAATTATCATTCTCAGCAAGTCAGCTGAAGACTGGATCAAAACTGATCGCAAGAGTGTTCGCAAGGTTTTCCTATGATTTGATCTACTGACCTACCTTTTGACCCGACATGATCCATATTCGAACTTGACCGAAATGTTGTCAAGGTGACCATTCTGATAAAGTTTGATGATTGGACCAAACAAAACTGGCCTCAAGTGTTCACATAGTTTTTTATTTGACCTTCTGACCAATTTTTGATCGGACATGACAGAGATATTGTCAGGAGGGTCATTCTCAGCAAGATTGATGAAGACCAAAACTTTGGCCTCAAGAGTGTTCACAAAGTTTTCTTTGATTTGACCTACTGTCCTTCTTTTGACCCGACAAGACCCATATAGTCGAACTTGACAGAGATTCTGATATTGTGCAGGTGAACATTCTGAGCAAGTTTGATGCAGACTGGACCAAAACTGTGTTCACACTGTTTGTCTATTTGACCTACTAACCTACTTTTTGGCCCGACATGACCCATTTTCCGACTTGGCCGAGATATTGTCAAAACGATAGCCAGGTGTGTAACATTGTGACCAAGATAAATGTGGAACACAAATTTGAGGTCATATCATGTTCTTGTTTGTTTATTTTTCATATGACATACATTAAGTTTCATTTGTGCTTGCCAAAGGTTGCAAACAAGTGGTTAAACAAGTTTGAAAACAGCCTATGATGTGATTCAATGAAAACGCATGCAAGGTCAGCTCTGTATCATTTTTGCGATTTTGGTGTATTTGACTTAAATAATAATAATATTTTTTATCGACAAGATATTTTCACTGCTCTCAATTAATTGGCCCAAATAAAACATCTCACTGAAAATTTCTGGCTTAAAAATGTGAAGAGTGGTTAGAAAGAAAACAATATCTTTTAATCACTCTCTATGCAGCATTTTGGCATTGCTATAGTACATGGAGAAGCCATCTGATCAGGATCTACACCGTTTGAAATTCAGTTTATGAATTCGTAGGAATGAGTTACATCAAGTAATCCGATTAGTTCAAAGCAAGAAATGGGTGTGGCTAAACTAATTATTCAGCGGGAAAAGGGTCAAGACACTTGCTTATCTAAACTAGTAGGCCATGTCTTAACTCTTATCATGCTGAGCCCGGACATGTCTTATCTTTCAAACAATGTAGATCCAGATCAGATGGCTTCTGAAGAAGCCATCTGATCAGGATCTACATTGTTTGTCATTAAGATAGTGATTTTGTTGCAATAATTTGCATCAAGTAATCTGATTGGTTGATAATTGGTAGTGGGTGTGGCATATTTAAATATTCAGCAGGTCAAGGGCTAATATCCAAATCCTGAAGAAAGGTTTTGTCGTGACAGGTCTCAGTTTAGACCCTCATCAGGTGCAGAGTTCTTAGGGTGGCCACACATTTTTAACAATCAAATTCCCTGATTTTTCCCTGATTTTATTTGATTTTCCCTGATTAAAATCCTTGATATCGCAATGGCCCCTACTTTTAGAAGTCATATACTGATTCAAATGCTGTCAAGTGACATGTTTATACACAATGCTGTCAGAATATTCTTAATTAAATGAAATTTTATCTAAAATATGATTACTTTCATGGTAGTGAAAACCAAAACTGGTAAAATATACGGCCTCCAACCTCCCCTTGTAGCCGAACCTTCAACTCCAATTTATTAAAACAGAAGGGCTTTTTTGTTCTTTTTGGTTACATGGTAGACTGTCTTAGGCCATTCTTAAAAACTGCGTAGATGCTCCTGCCATGACCCTTAGTCCCTTCCATAAGCTGGACCCTGGGGCAAGAACAGGATAAAGCGAAAACCCTGATCCAGGTATCATACTAACTACATGTGAATTTCCCAGCAGCAAATGATCCCAACAGAAACATGAACCTAATATTATGGACTGTTTTTTGTGAACCACAGTATAAATGTATGTACACAGTACTACATACGACCATAATGGTATGGTAAAACACCCTAATTATACATTGTTATTCTTGATATTTTTTTTTTGGGGGGGGGTTTGGGTTTCACTCATATCGAGCCGATCGTTAATCAGAGGTGGGCGAAAACTGGAGTACCCGGAGAAAAACCACCTGACCTTCCGTTGCAGAACTTGGCGTCTCACACGTGGCCCGAGCGAGGCTCGAACCTACTGCGGTGAGAGACCTAATGACTAAGAGTCAGCGCTCTTATCCACTAGGCCACGGAGGCCCGTTATTCTTGATATATTCTTAAGAATATGATATTGGCGCATGCATACTTCTACTTGAGCTCTGGGGCAACGGTTGCTCAATTCAGTTTTGGCTTCTAACTGCACTGATGTAATTTTTGCATCAAAATTTAATGACAGACATTGAGACTGCAATAAACTGTCCACTTCGGAGTGAGAAAAAGAAAAAAAAAACAGAATATATAGCAAACAAGTACTCCACCTCTTTAAGTAAGATTCGACCTGAAGGTATTTTAAGCATATGGCAGAAAGAAACCACCAGTAGCCACATCTGAACAGCTATAAAATTTGAATATTTTGACACTACAAAGATAAGATTTATTTAAATTCCGGATTTTTCCCTGATTTTTTCAGCAAATTTCAAATTCCCTGATTTTTCCCTGCAGGGAATTTTTTTCACCATTTTCCCTGATTTCCCTGTTTTCCAGAGTGTGTGGCCACCCTGAGTTCTGCCGCCTCATTCAAGGGATATTGCAACAGCAATGGAAATGAAGTGATTAAAGCTGAAAAAAAAATTACAGGGAGGAAGTGACAAGTGACCCCATAAACAACCGCTGTTTTATGATGTCACTCACAGATTTTGTTAGACGGTGAATTTCTTTGTTTGTTTGATTTGATCTTAAACGTCCCCATCAACACTATATAGGTCATTTTGGAGACGTTGCTTCCAATTTTGTGGGACTTTTACCCAACATTGAGATGAAATGACATCTCAAGCCCTGTCACCCAATAAAACCAATAGGGTTTATAAGTATGGATGATCCGACTCTGACTCTGCCGACTTTGCCTGGGAAGGCTTAGATCCTCAAAGAGGTTTACCAGTACTCGTGTGATGTCGGATTCAGCTCCGTGTGGAAGCACCATGCAGCCCATTTATTTCTCCAAGCCCCGATGGGCGGGGGCCGTTGTTAGACGGTGGAACGATATTGTCCCGCATCAAAACATTACAATAAGATACAGTCGATAATGTTGGCCGGATTTCTTCAAACAGTGGCGAAAGGTTGGGAGAATCTAGAGGTAACAAAAAGTCGATTTTTTAATGTGTTAGAATCAAAATAGATCGCATATAGTGTGTGATTTGTGGAGTAATAAATCAGTTTGTGGGTCGGTTGAAAGTAGAGAAACCATTCGCGCTACACATTAATGATTTGATCTACTTAAAAACTGACCTCCAAACTGTGATTTTTTTTTCAACAAATCTCCGTTAGTTACTTAACTAGACATTCTAAAATTGGGTAGCTCGGAATAATTGTTTGGAAGAAAATAAATAACAACTCTATGTTATCTTCGTTATTTTTTTATTATTTTCAAATTCTTCGAAACATGATATGGACATTTTTCCAGGGGAATACGCCCAGCGGGCAACTGACATAATTGTGACGTCACATCAACGTCGGTGCAACGTCATGACCTTGCACGCAACGGTCACATCAACGTCGGTGCAACGTCATGACGTTTATGAACGACACATCAACGTCGGTGCAACGTCATGACGTTGCATCGACGTTTATGTGACGGTTGCGCTAGCGACATGTGCCTGCTGAGATATGATATTTCGGTGTCCTGTTGTTCAGTCAGAGATCTTAGTAAACATGATTAATACACTGGACATAACACTCGTGTTTTAAGTACAATAAATTATATTCTTTTTTTTTTGTCAACAAAAATCAGCAGAAAGCACTGTTCCCAAAGTCAGAGTATTTTTTTCAAAAGTACCATGAATAATCGTTGGTCTGCGACTGACAGACTGGTCAATTTTAAGATTGACACAAATGTTGACAAGCGGACGGAACATATTCACAAATGGACATAGGGAAAATATATAATCCCTGAATACTGATAAAACAATGTGCATTTTTTCAAATCTCCAAACTTCCTACTTTTCTTATTTCGCGATATTTTTAATATAATACTGCAAACTTAAGTTGTGGGTACTCATTAGAACTCCCTCATTGAAACGGTTCTAACAAGTACCCAAATCTATGTCTTGGAGCAGAAATAAGAAACTGTGTTTTTTTTTTCAGGGGGAGGGGGGGGGGGGGGGTTAACAAGTACCTACAAACCATGTCTTTGAGCAGAAATAAGGAAATGTATACTCCCATAAATCCCAGTTTTCTCTATATAAAGTGCGGTTTGGGGGTAGGGGGTACCGTATTTACCTAATGTATTCAAACAGACAGACTTGAGCAAACCCAGATGAGATGCCGCAAAATGCGGCATCTCATCAGGGACTACACTGTTTGGCACACATCCAGCTATTTTTAGGCTCAACATCGTGCTCGTTAAAATTTTAGAGCAAGTATGGTAAGGAGATAAGGTGTCCTGATACTTAAGAGTTAATATGGAATTGTTCACATGATAATGAGGAAGCTTCCCAGCAGGCACTCAATGTTGAACTAACGTTGAAACAACGTTGAAAACGTTGTTTCAACCTTAGTTCAGCGTTGAGTCAACGTTTTGTGCCTATCAGGAATATACTTGTAACAGATAGTGAAGACAGATAATACTTTCGCTGATGCACATTGTCTGAAAATATATTTTCGCTTTCCCTGACTCCCCTGTAGTCCCAAAGATATGATATCTGAAGTGATTTTATGTATGACGATGATTTGGTATAAAATCTGTAATGGTAATGATTATGATATGACATGATAATGTTAACGATAAATTGAACACATTTTGGGTATGGTGGAACACAATCCTGGTGACACAGTAAATCCATTTTGTACCAAATGGAATCTTCCTCCATATATATAGAGCAGGAGTTCAATGCAAAATTTAGGGGTGTCAGGCTGTGTTTTCTTCAAAATTAATCTGGAAAATGGCAGATTTTTTTGCGAATAGTGTAGGTCCTGATCAGACGCAGCATTCTGCGGCATCTGATCTGTGCCTACACTGTTTGCCAGGGTACCCGTTTTGGGGTTTCCAGTACAAAATGGATTAACAGATAAGTTGAGTATTTGGTTGAAAATGAAGGTCCTCATTTCTCCATATAAGCCCACATCACGAAAACACGCCTATATAATTCTGAGCCCCTTGAACCACACTTTTGTAAAGTAAAACTGGGGTTAACAGGGGTGAACCTTATTTTTCTTATTTCTGCTCTAAAATAAAGATTGTGAGCACTCGTTAGAACCGCCTCAATTGGGCAGTTCTAACCTGTACCCACAATCTATATTTTGAGCATCAAGGCGGTTCTAACGAGTACCCACAATCTATATTTTTAGCAGAAATAAGAAAAATATCATAAATTTTCATCTGAAAATTCCGGGTTTTTTTTTTTTTCGTGATAAATTTGCTAAGTAGTTGTATAGGCGTGATTTTTTAATGAAGTTATGGGTATCCATTAAAGCTATTCTAATGAACACCCACTACAAAGACTTTTGATGGAGAATTGAGCACCAAAAAAAAACAAAAACAAAAAAACACAACAACAAAAAACAAGCTATCTGTCATAATCAACTATCGTAAAACACCCGACTTATCTGCTTCTATGCTTGAGGTAGGAGTTATCATGTAAGGATATTCATTACAGCTGCCAGATTAAAAAATGCTGAATAACTACTGCCAAATATCATCCTACAAGAGACATTCATTGAATTCAATAGCTTCTTATACGTTGACTGCCCCTCGCCCATCGGGGCTTGAATAGATGGACTGCATGATGCTTCCACGCAGAGCTGAATCCGACCACATATGAGTACTGGTGAACCGCTTAAAGGATCTAAGCCTGCCCAGGCAAAGTGGTGAGAGTCGGACCATCCATGCTTATAAACCCTATTGGTTTCATTGGGGGACAGGGCTTGAGATGTCATTTCGTCTCAAAGTCGGGTAAAAGTCCAACAAAATTGGAAGCAACATCTCCAAAATGACATATACAGTGAGGGGGACGTTAAACCTTAAATCAAACAAACAAACAAATTTACAAGACGTTGAGCTGCTGAATAGAGCCCAGTTCCTGACAGCAAATCGAATATGACATACTGCTTCTGAAATCTTATCGAGAAACTAGGTGGAAACAGGTGTTGTGGTCAGACACATGGACTGAAACCCATCTATCTTTACCCAAGATACTGGGTGGAAACTATTTTTGGCACTAATTAAGGGTACTTACGATATAAGTTCACAAAGATTGATGTCTCATTCTAACTAAGTTCACAAACGCTGAGTTACATTCCAAAGCAAGGCATCATGGTTCAGTTCATATTTTTAATGCCTTTTGAGAACATCGAGCCACTTCAGGTTTTCATATCATGACACTGAATGTCATCGATGAGGTTAAATTGACTAGAACTAGGTTATCTGTCTAGAGACTTTTTTCTTGGTTTCATTTTTTGTGGGTCTTTCTTTGTTTCCAAGGGCAACCTTTTATAGGAGCCTTGGCACAGCATTTCCTACAATTTACATGAGCACTCGGCAAAGAAATCAGATCAGCCTGCACATCCATACAGTTTGACCAGACTTCTCTTGCTGCTTGAAGGAGCATCGGGCCCTTAGCTGGCATTAGGGCAGCACAATGAAGACTGATAAGTCTGCGTGGATGTGCAGGCTGATATGAGTTTTGCTGGGCGCACGTGTAAATTGTAGTAAATGCTGTGCCCCTGCTCAAACAGTCTTGTGAATTTCACTTTAACCCTTATCTTGCTGTTCACGACAACCCCTATCTTTGCAAACAGTGTAGATCCAGATCAGATGGCTTAGCCATCTGATCAGGATCTACACTGTTTGACAATCAGTTTATGAATTTGTAGCAATAAATTACACCAAGTAATTTGATGGGTTGATAGACAGAAATGGGTGTGGCTTAACTGAATATTCAGCAAGAGAAGGGTCAATGTGAAATTTTATCGAAATTTATCAATTACACAAGTTTTGTGGAACACATTTTAAGACGGCAATCAATGGCAGTAATACTGCTAAAAACTTGACAATTCCAAATGACTAAATGCACCACTGTACATGAGAAATATGACATACAGTCGAACTTCGATGGCTCCCATGGTTCATGGGACCATGAAAATTTTTCGAGACAGGGGTTGTTCGAGCCACTGAGATTACTTCCAGGAGGCATAACGAGATACTTTTGGACATCTTTTCGGTGTTCTTTTATGAAAATGTATGTTGTGTGTACTCATTAGAATCGCCTCATTGAGGTGATTCTAATGAGTATACACAGCATACATTTGCAAGATAAAAGCATAAATTCTCCTTAATTATCCCCACTATTTCTTATGTAGAGGATTTCCCTAGGGGCTCAAGAACGGGTTCGACTCAGCCATGGTAAATGAGTCATCGTTGTTCGAGCCATTGAAGTTCTACTGTACATTGATTCATTGGCAAGATAATGAACTGGTTTACAGACATGAAACCTCATCATATCCCACACCTTGCAGCAGTGTGTGTTGGGTGATGTTGTTGGGGTATAATAGGAGTGTGTGTGAGGTTAATACACATCTTTTTTTTTTAATTTTGCAACAGACTTAAGGGGAATGGGAACACCTTCAGGGGAGGCAACTCCTGCAGAAGTATTTCGTCTTCCATTTATTTAGGGGTCAACTCTTAAAGGAAAGAACTTGCTCCTGGGGACCAAATTCTTTCCTTTAGAGTAGACCCTTTTTTCAGTGGGGCATGACTTATTGAAAAGCGAACAGGAAGTCCCGAAAGTTGTCCCCTTTGAAAAATGGCAAAAGAAATCTGCCAGGTGTTCCCATTCCTCTTAATTGGTAACCTTTAAAATTTACCAAATCACTATTGTAACAGTTTTGAGTGACTGATGTCTTTTTTTCTTTTTAGGTTTAAGGCCTTTACACAATTTTACACTCCTATCATGCAGATGATTAGTCAGGTTGGTGAAAACCAAGAGAAAAATCACTTGACATTCAATTGCAGACTTAACTCATCACATGCGACTCGAACGAGACTCAAACCACAGTTGAAAAAGTAATGATGTTTAACAGCCACCACTTTGACCATTATGCCATCAAGGCCTTTTTTGCAACAGTAATTTCAAAATAGACACACAAACAATCTTGAATCACAGAAATTACATGCAGCAATAAACATGTGATTAAATATTTCTCACGACTTTGTATGTCACTGGATTTCTGTATATCACAACACAGTATTTGGCATAAAATGATTCACAGAGATAACTAAATTTGAATATTAACTGAAAATTTTCTAAAAGGCATAGTTGTGCAGTATCAATTTGCTCATCAGCAAAACACGTCTATATAATTTTGACCCCTTGAACCCCAATTTTATATAGTAAAACTGGGGTTTACAGGGGTAAACCTTATTTTTCTTATTTCTGCTCTAAAATATAGATTGTAGATTGTCGATGTTTTTTTGTTTGTTTGATTTGAGGTTTAACGTCCCCGTCATGACTGTATAGGTCATTTTGGAGACACTGCTTCTAATTTTGTGGGACTTTTACCAGACATTGAGATGAAATGAAATCTCAAGTCATGTCCTCCAATGAAACCAATAGGGTTTATAAGCTTGGACGGTCCGACTCGCACCACATTGCCTGGGCAGGCTTAGATCCTCTAAGCAGTTTACCAGTATTCGTGTGCAGCCAGTTTCAGCTCTGCGTGAGCATCATGAGCCCATCTATTTCTTCAAGCTCTGATGGGCGGGGGCTGATAGATTGTCTAAGAGGCAGTTCTAATGTGTACCACCAATCTATATTTTGAGCAGAAATAAGAAAAATATAACATTTTTTCATTTTTCATTTTCCTTTTTCCAGAGATAAAATTTACAATATACTAATACAGGCGTGTTTTGTAATGTAAATGTTCTTTCATAAAGCCATGTATGTTAAATATCTTCCACGAAAGGGTATTCAAAATCCTTATACACCTTATTTGCATTATCTGCTGATTCCTAGTCTGAAGGTTATCAGTGTTGGAAAAACAGGTAACCAGACCCCCCTGAACTTTCAAGATCAGGGGGGTCTTGTTACCTGTTTTTCCAATATTGACAATGTGCAAGCTGGGAGCCAGCAAATAATGCATATATGGTGAATACTGTGACCTGGTTCATATCAATATAAACATTCAGACAACAGTATTTAAAACATACTAAAGCAACAAATTCACATAGTCATTTGAGCGTTTCAAGCCCCATTACACACTGACAGTTCTCACCACCAATTATAATTGTTGTGGGTTGCAGTGAATCTTAGTCAAAGTTGTAAACTGAATCGTAATAGCTTATCATGATCCGTTTTGAACTTTGTTGATCCGGGAATATAAACGGTTTAAAACTTAAAACTGTTTAAAGTTTTAAACTGTTTAAAACTTGCATTACAGGGCTATAGGTATTGTATTGTGCGATTAATCTTAAAACATACTACACAACTGTAATGTAACTGCTATATTAGTACTGCTGTAAATATATTCGCTTTCATTCCTGGACCAGGAGTTTCATAAACAATTGCGAATTACAATCTTAAATGGAATACTAAAATGAGCTATAGGTGCAGTGGCTGAAAGGTATATGCTAAGCAAATTCCTGTTTGGCCTTATGTATGAGGGCAGTCAGTATAATATGATACCAAGAATGCATATAGTGTCTGACATTAAAATATGGTTAAGGATGACTGATAATGTTTGCATTCAGAATGCAATGACAATTGCCACAGTAAATCTACAAAAACAAAAATCTTCCATGATTCCCACACTGATCAGGGAATTTCCAGGTTCACCACACAACGTTTAAGAAACGATATACTTAATTTACAACACCTTATAGGTCCCCTTACCATTTTTATATGGTTTCTCCAGACAGCGATTGTACTTTAAGGATTTGGTAGTTTGTTTTGGAGTTCAATGACCCTATGTACATTAAAGATCAACATATGTCATGTGCAAGGTCAATTATATGATTTTATTAATGTAACCAAAATCATTGGCGCCATGCCAGGTTATCTAAATCAAAGACAGAAACTAGCATTTCGGCATGATTTGGGGATGTATACTATTAATTTGGTAACGTGAACATCATCAGATAGAATACCATAGGCCACCCTAGCGACAGCATTTCCGTTAAGATGACAAGCACTGTTACATTGTCATCATTCATAGCTGTTTTGTAGTCGTATCTTACTGACATGTGAGCATTTGCAGCAATGCTGTCATAGACAGTCCATGAACTCTTTTAAGTATCTGTTGATGAACCATAATTATTTCACAGGAAACTGTAGCAACACAAAAGTTATTCGAATATTCGTAGATCTAGTCTTAGAATTTGAAACTTGATTTTCCTGGATTCATCATACTGTATGTATTCAACATAAACTAACTGGGCCCCGTCAAGCTATTTTGGTACTTATCGCCTATGCTAGCTGCGAAGGTTCAGGCGAGCCTGGGCATCCGCGCAGTCTCGCCAGAACCTTCGCTGCTCGCTCATACAAGCAGTGAATCAAGAGGAACCTTCAGACAGAAAGCCTTATCATTGGCCCCTCTGAATGGCTGGGCATGCGCAGTTAAAATTTGTAATGACGGAATGCTCGAAGACACAAATTCGCTTGGCGGGGCTCAACTAATCGTGTTGAGAACTGTGAACGTGTAAAGCAGCCTTAATCTGGATATTGTATTATCAGTCAATAAAACTGGGACTTTTTATCATGTGAAATGTGATGGTTGTTCAATACAGGGCTGAGAAATTTCTCTTGGATTGATGACAATCTGCATTCAAAATATGGCCCAATCAAATCACTTTCTAACGATTTACACAGCTCTATACTGTTCCTTCGCATACAAACATAGCTCCAGATGGTGAGAATAATTAATAACTGTCCTTTGTTGCAATATCAATGGACACTTGCAAGCTCCTGTCCTTCGACATTTCAACTCACTCTGATAATATTCATCGATACTGAATATCGGTGCAACATCCGTACTTTACTCGTTATCTGGAGCTATGATTTAACCCTTATCCCACTGCATAAATTAAGCCACTCCCATTGCTGATTATGAACCAATCAAATTACTTGATATGATATATTTGTTCAAATCACAAACTGCATGACAAACAGTGTAGATCCTGATCAGAAGCAATATGATCTGGATTTACACTTTTTGCAAAGGTAGAGATTGTTGTGAACAGCTGAATAAGGGTTAACCTTTGACATCTGATACTGAAACATCGACCTACAGTGAACAGATTCAAGTATTCTCAGAACTAATGAATTGAACTTTTATATACTAACAGCACTAACAGGCTTTCATAAAATAAACATCTATTTTACATATATACAACAGTAACAAAAATCTAACAATATATACATTATCTACATTATTTACATGTGACACATCATTATGTGAATGTTCAAGGAGTTCATGGTATGAATGAAACAATAATGGAGTCTGTATTGAACCTTTGTTCTAATGATGTATAAAATCACTAAACCAAAGCAGTATGGTCAAAAACATGCATTTAAAATCTTCTCTACAATTGCTGTTGTTGGCTCAAGTATGTTTAAATTAAAGTGTTGCTTTGGAAAAAAACAACAACAACAACAAAAAAAAAAACTAAACTAGAAATGGTGTTTGTAAAACACAATGCCCCCAACCTCTGCTTGTCCTTAGATGGCAAAATATTCAACAAATATTGTTAAAGACTCAAAAACATACAACAAGAATTCCCCCGAAGGCTATGTCGCGCCTGTGGGGGCGCAAAGTCACCAAACCATGAAATCTAGGTCAAGGTCAAACATAGATGCCTACATAAAAATTTCACTCCTAGTTGCAAGCATGTACCAAGTATCATCAATGAAACTCTTAAAAACAGACTCTTACATCAGGGTGAAAGTTAGGGTTGTCAAACTATTTTACAAAGTCAGTGAACCATAAAATGTAGGTCAAGGTCAGAAATGGATACTTGCATTGAAGTTTCAATTCCTAAATGCAAGCTTGTACCAAATACAATTAATGAAGCTGTAATAGATCTTGAGAAATGGACTCTTACATTAGATAGAAAGTTAGGGTGGTCGCAATAATTCACAAAGTCAGTGAACCATGAAATATGGGTAAAAGTCAAATATGAATGCTTGCGTTGCAATTGCAATTCCTAGATGCAAGTTTGTGCCAATTATAATTTAAAAAGCTTTAATAGTTTTTGAGAAATGGTGAAAGTCAGGGTGGTCGCAATAATTCACGAAGTCAGTGAACCATGAAATATAGGTCAAGGTCAGAAATGAATGCTTGCGTTGAAGTTGCAATGCCTGGATGCAAGTTTGTACCAAGAATGATTAATGAAGCTCAAATAGTTCTCAAGATATGGACTTAATGACAAGATTTTATTAAAAAAAACAAGGCATCGCATGCGATACAAATCCCCTCGCACAAGACAACTTCGTGTGCGGAAAACACTAAAATGGCAAAAGTCCAACTTGCTTGAGATATTATCATATGCAACATTTGTGTAAAGTTTGTTTAAAAATATATCCATAAATGTAGGTTCTAGAGTGATGACAATAATTCTCTAAAAATAGTCAAAGGGACCTTGACTTGAGGCCATGGCCGCGAAGTAGATCTTGCTCATGATATTATCATAAGCATCTTTTGTGTGAAGTTAGATTAAAATCATAAATGTAGGCGGTAGAGCAATGACAAAGTTTTTCTAAAAATAGCCATAGTGACCTTGACCTTGAGGTCATGACCTTGAAAGTCAAAGCAATTCGAGATATTACCATAAGAAACATTTGTGTGAAGTTCTATTAACATCCATCAATAAATGTAGGCACTAGAGTGATTACAATTATTTTCTAAAAATAGCCACAGTGACCTTGACCTTGAAAGTCGAAATAGTTCGAGATATTGTCATAAGGAACATTTGTGTGAAGTTATACTGAAATCGGTGAAGAAATGTAAGCGCTAGAACCATGTCAAAGTTTTTCTAAAAATAGCAACAGTGACCTTGACCTTGAAAGTCAAACTGACTCGAGGTATTGTCATAAGGAACATTTGTGTGAAGTTATATTGAAATCAGTGAAGAAATGTAGTCGCTAGGGCAATGACAAAGTTTTTCTAAAAATAGCCACAGTGACCTTGACCTTGAAAGTCGAAATCGCTTGAGATATTGTCTTAAGGAACATTTGTGTGAAGTTATATTGAAATTAGTGAAGAAATGTAAGCGCTAGAGCATTGACCAAGTTTTTCTAAAAATAGCCACAGTGACCTTGACCTTGAAAGTGGAACTCGCTACAGATATTGTCATAAGAAACATTTGTGTGAATCGATTTTGAAATTGGTGAAAAAATGTAAGCGCTAGAGCAATGAAAAAGTTTTTCTAAAAATAGCCACAGTGACCTTGACCTTGAAAGTCGAACTCTTTCGAGGTATTGTCATAAGGATCATTTGTGTGAAGTTATATTAAAATCGGTGAAGAAATGTAGCCGCTGGAGCGATGACAAAGTTTTTCTAAAAATAGCCATTGTGACCTTGACCTTGAAAGTTGAAATGGCTTGAGATATTGTCATAAGGAACATTTGTGTGAAGTTGTATTGAAATCAGTGAAGAAATGTAAGCGCTAGAGCGTTGACAAAGTTTTTCTAAAAATAGCCACAGTGACCTTGACCTTGAAAGTGGAACTCGCTAGAGATATTGTCATAAGGAACATTTGTGTGAAGTTATATTGAAATTGGTGAAGAAATGTAGGCGCTAGAGCGATGACAAAATTTTTCTAAAAATAGCTACAGTGACCTTGACCTTGAGGTCATGACCCTGAAAGTCGAACACACTCAAGATATTGTCATAAGGAACATTTGTGTGAAGTTATATTGAAATCGGTGAAGAAATGTAGGCGCTAGAGCGATGACAAAATTTTTCTAAAAATAGCTACAGTGACCTTGACCTTGAGGTCCTGACCCTGAAAGTCGAACACACTCGAGATATTGTCATAAGGAACATTTGTGTGAAGTTATATTGAAATCAGTGAAGAAATGTAGGCGCTAGAGCAATGACAAAGTTTTTCTAAAAATAGCCACAGTGACCTTGACCTTGATGTCATGACCTTGAAAGTCAACCTCGCTCAAGATATAGTCATAAGGCACATTTGTGTGAAGTTATATTGAAATCAGAGAAGAAATGTAGGCGCTAGAGTAATGACAAAGTTTTTCTTAAAATAGCCACAGTGACCTTGACCTTGAGGTCATGACCTTGAAAGTCGAACTCGCTGAGATATTGTCATAAGAAACATTTGTGTGAAGTTATATTGAAATTGGTGAAGAAATGTAGGCGCTAGAGCGATGACAAAGTTTTTCTAAAAATAGCCACAGTGACCTTGACCTTGAGGTCATGACCTTGAAAGTCGAACTCGCTCGAGATTTTTTTATAAGGAACATTTGTGTGAAGTTATATTGAAATTGGTGAAGAAATGTAGGCGCTAGAACGATGACAAAGTTTTTCACAAATTACCAAAATGACAAAGGGCCATAACTCACAAAGTATTTTTCGGAATTTTGTCATAAGTTAATCAGTTCATCTACTCATCACCACCAATCTATTCACCAACTTTCAAGGCTCTAGCTCCAATAGTTTTTGAGATATCTTGCTGGCAAGATTTTATTAAAAAAAAACTCAAAGGGCAATAACTCTTAAAAGGGGCATAATCCAGATGAGAAAAAAAATATGCGTCAGCTAATTTTCCATGAGGAATCCATATATGAAATTTCAAAACCCTAGCATACACGGTTCTAAAGATATACTATGCATCACTTTTAGCATACATTACAATGGGCACAAATTACCAAAATGACAAAGGGCCATAACTCACAAAGTATTTTTCGGAATTTTGTCAAAAGTTAATCAGTTCATCTACTCATCACCACCAATATATTCACCAACTTTCAAGGCTCTAGCTCCAATAGTTTTTGAGATATCTTGCTGACAAGATTTTATTAAAAAAATTTCAAAGGGCAATAACTCTTAAAAGGGGCATAATCCGGACAAGAAAAAAAATACGCGTCAGCTAATTTTCCATGAGGAATCCATATATGAAATTTCAAAACCCTAGAATACACGGTTCTAGAGTTATGCTATGCATCACTTTTAGCATACATTACAATGGGCACAAATTACCAAAATGACAAAGGGCCATAACTCACAAAGTATTTTTCGGAATTTTGTCAAAAGTTAATCAGTTCATCTACTCATCACCACCAATCTATTCACCAACTTTCAAGGCTCTAGCTCCAATAGTTTTTGAGATATCTTGCTGACAAGATTTTATTAAAAAAATTTCAAAGGGCAATAACTCTTAAAAGGGGCATAATCCGGACGAGAAAAAAAATACGCGTCAGCTAATTTTCCATGAGGAATCCATATATGAAATTTCAAAACCCTAGCATACACGGTTCTAAAGATATGCTATGCATCACTTTTAGCATACATTACAATGGGCACAAATTACCAAAATGACAAAGGGCCATAACTCTCAAAGTATTTTTCGGAATTTTGTCAAAAGTTAATCAGTTCATCTACTCATCACCACCGATATAATCACCAACTTTCAAGGCTCTAGCTCCAATAGTTTTTGAGATATCTTGCTGACAAGATTTTATTAAAAAAATTTCAAAGGGCAATAACTCTTGAAGGGGGCATAATCTGGACGAGAAAAAAAATACGCGTCGGCTAATTTTCCATGAGGAATCCATATATGAAATTTCAAAACCCTAGCATACACGGTTCTAAAGATATGCTATGCATCACTTTTAGCATACATTACAATGGGCACAAATTACCAAAATGACAAAGGGCCATAACTCTCAAAGTATTTTTCGGAATTTTGTCAAAAGTTAATCAGTTCATCTACTCATCACCACCAATATAATCAACAACTTTCAAGGCTCTAGCTCCAATAGTTTTTGAGATATCTTGCTGACAAGATTTTATTAAAAAAATTTCAAAGGGCAATAACTCTTGAAGGGGGCATAATCCGGACGAGAAAAAAAATACGCGTCGGCTAATTTTCCATGAGGAATCCATATATGAAATTTCAAAACCCTAGCATACACGGTTCTTTAGTTATGCTATGCATCAAAAGCGTAACGGACGGACGAACGGACGAACGGACGAACAGACGAACGGACGAACGGACGAACGGACGAACGAACCAGAAGCAATATGCCCCTCCAACTTTTTCAAAGTTGGGGGCATAATAACGTTATTTTTACACTGAAGTATTGGTTGGTTTCACAAACAAGAGAACCAAGATGGTCCTTTATTGCTCACATGAACTAACAGATTCAAAGTTTCAGGAAGTTCCAACCTTTACTGAATGATTTACGACCAATTTCAATATTCATTAGACTATGGAGTGGACGGGCTACTCAATAACTGTCAAACCCCATCATATCAATACTGTTGCTACATCCTTTGATCACCAAACTTCAGATTTTGACATCACAAACTGACAAAGACAGAAAAGTATTAGGCTGATAAAGACACAGTGTGCAGGTAGCCATTCAGATAAATGTGCATTGTACTTCAAGTTATCAGCCCATGTACACGTTGATCACCTGCACTACCCTTGTGACAACCCTAACATGACTCCAGTACAAATGAACTGACAGAGTCTGATGCAATCACGTCTGAAATTACCTGAGAATGTTCTACTTTGATCTGCTTCATTTGACTGAAAGTCTAATGGATATTGAAATCGGAAGTATGTGAGGACAATGTAAAAAAAAAAAAAGGCATTTTAGCATTCAATGGGACGTAACTCTGAGTGATAGGCATACTTCATCAGTTTTCAAATTCATCAGACCTTTCATTCCCAACATACTTTTATGCAAGTTAAAGGAAGATTTGATCAGAACTAAAGGACTTATATAGCGATGACAAGGTACATAATAGGTATTTTCAGCAAAGAAGGCGACTTACCTCTATGAGTAATGTGCCAACAATGTTAGTTTGCAAACTCATTCAAGCTTTTATCCCTGAATTATGAAAACTTCGTGACTTATGATGATGACAATGTCATCAATGGACATTTTCAGCAATCGAAGGGAAAAACTTTATGAAAAATATGCAGACCTCACCAGTTTTTAAACTCATCCAAGCTTTTATCCCTGACGTACTTGTTTGAAAGCTTCAATAAGATCAGATCAAATCTGAAGGGGCTTCGGTGATGACAGGTATTTTCTGCAATCAAAGGGACATAACTCTATGATAAATAGGCTGACCTCATTAGTTTTCAACTCATCCAAGCTTCTCTTTCCAACTTACTTACATGTAAGTTTCAAGAAAATCCGATAAAACTGAAGGGGCCACCGTGATGACCAGGTCAAAAGCATTTTCTGCAATCAATTGGGAGGTAACTCTACGATTAATAGGCCAACCTCACCGGTTTTCGAACTTAATTCAAGCTTTTATCCCTGACTTGCTTATATGTAACTTTCAAGAAGATTCGATATAAACTGAAGAGGCTATGGTGATGGCAAGTTAAAAAGTAGGCATTTTCTGCAATCAAAGGGATGTAACACTACTATAAATAAGCCAACCTCAACCGTTTTCGAATTCATCCGAGATTTTATCCTCGACTTACTTGTTAATAAGTTTCAAGGAGATCTCATCAAACTGAAGGGGCGGCGGTGATGACAATGTCGAAAATAAGCATTTTCAGCCAAGTAGGGGACAAAACTGATTAACTGACTGACGTCGCTGGTTTTCGAACTCGTCCAAGCTATTTCCATCCAAGCTATTAACCTTGACTTACATGTAAGTTTCAAGAAGATCCGTTCAAAATTGAAGGGGCTAAGGTGATGACAAGGTCGAAAATAAGCATTTTCACCAAAGTTGGGGACATAATTCCATCAGAAATCGACCGACATCGTTAGTTTTCGAACTCATCCGAGCTTTTAACCCGGCTTTATTTGTAAGTTTCAGGAAGATCCCATTAAAACTGAAGGGGCTTTCAGGAAGATCCCATTAAACCTTAAGGGGCTTAGTGATGACAAGGTCAAAAATAGGCATTTGCAGCAACTTTACTATGATTAATTGGCCGACTTAGCAGATTTTCGAACTCATCTGAGTTTTTAAACCCAGCCATCTTACATATAAGTTTCAAGAAAGATATGATCAAAACGGAAGGCACTAAGGTGATGACACGCATTTTCCCATTGTAAGTCCATGGGACCTTATGGTTGCCAAAGCAACCAAAGTTTTCATTCCATTTCGAAAAAAAAGCTTATAACATTAGTTCCTTACCAGAGCCATGCTACAGATGAGAAATGGTTGAGATCAGCCTGCAGGTTGCAGAGATATAACTGTTCAAAAAGGTGGACAGACGGACGACCCACTATATATTATAAGCTTCCCTGGAACCTTCGGCCCAGGTGAGCTAAAAAGCTCCAAAAACAGACTGAGAAAACTGGACGGCTTCGTAATACTATCAAAAGCAATGAATAACAGCTTGAAAGTATTGCAGACGTTGCTGACATGTAAAAAAAGAAAATTTAGATGCATACTATATCAAAGAAGTAACATGTATACAATCCCTGAGAATACATGATTGATGCACAATATCACTGAAAGGTGGATACTTAATAGAAATCAGTAAACCATTTCAACCACAGGCAATGATTTTTGCTTTCATTTAAAAGTCACAATCTGAACCACTTTGTTAACACTTTCCAATTCAGCCATAAGCACAACTGAGAGTCTAAATTTCTCCATGGCTAAGTGTCTTAGGAATAATCTTTGTAGAGCCTGAGCATCCTATTAAAACATTTTGTTCTATTAATCTTCAATTGTTTTGCTCTTCCTGCTTTACAGTATCATTCATTAATCTATGGCGGATTTTTGTTAATCATAGCAAAGTAGTTTCTGCTATGTTGGGTATGACGTTTCCCTTTAAGTCCGTTGCCAATGTCCTATGTTTGGACTTTGGGTTAGAGAACGTACCAGAAAAAAATTGGTTTGCTGTGTTGAAATCCGAGCTCATGATCATTTTATCAGTATACACTAAGTTACTGTCGGTGTGGGAAATAGAGAGTATGTATCTGCTTTGCAGTATATGTTCGTAGTATGCTGATGTATTCAGTTCCAGCATAATCCCACTACCATAATCTTCAATTTAACTACTTGGTGCTTAATTATAATCCTGAACCATAATTCAAAACAGGCACTCCACTCCTAACTTGTATTTCTCTGGGCCGAGCCGAACTAGTGCATGTAACTTATCCACTGGCCCATAGTGTTAAGGGCACACAAGAATGAATAAACCTCCAATGTTAATTAAATATTAATCTTATGATGATTAAACACGTGTTATTGCACAGTTGTAATGTATCAACTAGAAAAGTATTTCAAGCTTTGGCACGAGGTTGTGGTTTCACGTTTCAGTCTTCAGTGGTTTCTTTCTCATTTTTTCATCAGAATTTATCTGTCTCCATAAATAAGCCCGGCCAAGCGAATTTGTGTCTTCGAGCATTCCGTCATGACAAATTGTAACTGCGCATGCCCAGCCATTCAGAGGGGCCAGGGATATGGCTTTCTGACTGAAGGTTCCTCTTGATTCACTGCTTGTATGAGCGAACAGCGAAGGTTCTGGCGAGACTGCGTGGATGCGCAGGCTCCCCTGAACCTTCTCTGTTCGCATAGGCGATAAGTACCAAAATCGCATGAAGGGGCCCAAATGTAAATTCTGGTTTTCGTTGTTTTTATTTCCTTGTCAATACAGCTGACATATTACTGTGACCTGAACGTGGGGTTCAAATTCAGTTTCTGCCTTCTTGTATTTGTGTTAACCGAATTGTTACAATTCTAATGTCCGTACATCTCTAAGTCCGTAAATTTTCTAATTCAGTGCTGCGTCTCATGTTATCTGCAATAGAAAAACGGGTAAATTTAAGAAGAAATAAAAACCTGAAAATAAATGGAAACCTTTTTTCAACAAGTACCAAAATGTATATACTAATTGGGCCCCGTCAAGCGATTTTGGTACTTATCGCCTATGTGAGCAGCCAAGGTTCAGGCGAGCCTGCGCATCCGCACAGTCTCGCCAGAACCTTCGCTGCTCGCTCATACAAGCAGTGAATCAAGAGGAACCTTCAGACAGAAAGCCATATCCCTGGCCCCTCTGAATGGCTGGGCATGCGCAGTTAAATCTTGTCATGACGGAATGCTCGAAGACACAAATACGCTTGGCGGGGCTCAATTTGTTCTCAACTGAAGTCAAAATACAAACTTGTACATACAGTGAAATTCCGCTATTAACCCTTGTCCTGCTGAATATTCATATATGCCACACCCACTACTGATTATCAACCAATCAGATTACTTGATGCAAATCATTGCAACAAATTCATAAAATGAATGGCAAACAATGAAGATCCTGATCAGATGGTTTCTTCAGAAGCCATCTGATCTGGATCTACATTGTTTGAAAGATCAGACATATCCGGGCTCAGCAGGACAAGGGTTAAGACTCTTCTTTGAAAATAAAAGTGAAGGCAATGATCAGGAACCAATACAATTAACCCACAGCTCCCATCAGAGACCCTAAAGGGAAAGAGACACAAACACAAAACAACTAGACTTTAATGGAAACACCAATAGCGGAAAGCCAAAAGGACAAGATGAAGGATACAAAACATGAAACAAAAAAAAACAACAACAAAAAACAAAAAAACAACGCATGTATATATAATGACTGTTGCACAAGGTTAGGTTAGTGAAATATAACCAAGGAACAATATGTGCTCCATGTATTCTCACCTTGCACTTTTAATAACCCTCAATGGCTCTAACTACCTGTCTCCAACAAATTTCCAGGGTCGGTAATATTTGGTGGACTATAACCTCAAAATAATATGGGCATAACTCTGGTAATAAGTGGTGGACTGTAACCTTGAAATAATATGCGCTGCTCCACATCATAGTCTAACTATACGTAAAGTTTCAGCTTCATCAGATGTAAAATGTAGGAGGCGTTATACCGAAACAAAATATGTTTAGAAAAATCTGCGAAAGGGGAATATTTCTGGTAATATTTGGCGGACTGTAACCTCAAAATACTTTGTGTTGTTCCACATCATGGTCTTACTAATGTAAAGTTTCAGCTTCATCAGATGTAAAATGATGTACCGTTCCATGTCATGGTCTTACTGTTTGTAAAGTTTCCACATCATTGGATGTAAAATGTAGGCCAAGTTTTCCGGAAATAAAATATTTACAGAAATTTTCAAATGGGCAGAACTCTATTATTATTTGGTGGACGGTAACCTAAAAACGATGTGCGCTCCCCTACATTATGGTCTAACTATATATGAAGTCTCAGCTTAATCGGATTTAAAATGTAGGAGTCATCATCTTGAAACAAAAACGTTTATAAAACATTTCAAAGGGGCATAACTCTATTATTATTTGATGGCCCGTAATCTCGAAACAATATGCGCTGCCCCACATCATGGTCTAACTATGTATGAAGTTACAGGTTGATCGGATGTAAACTGTAGGAGTTATCCAGAGACGAAAAGTTTACAAAAAAAAATTCAAAGGGACATGTCTCTATTGATATTTGGTGGACCATAACCCCAAAACACTAAAGAAAGGGACCAGTGGGTCACATATACCCATGGCCAGTGCCACCCTCTGATATATCTTTTGAGCTTAATTGTATCTAATATGAATGAAGAAGTCAAAAAGCTATAAGAATCTATAAATGTGCTTGTAAAAGCTAAACCAAACATGAAAATTCTATACGGACCAAGGGATTGAGGGCATCGAAGTTACTGAAGTGGGGCATCAATGTTACTGAAGCAGCAGGGTGGGGTATGCATCAATGGAATCTTTGGACTGGTATGCAGGATCGATGCAAGTATCAGTTGAATTTGTCTTTGAGTTTAGAACATACAGGGATCTAGAAACTTTGTTATGAAACTTTAACCAAACGTAAAATTTCTAAGTCTGACCTTGACCTCAAGCTCACTGTGGGGGGTGGGACATGTATCAATGAAATCTTTAGACCAGTATGTAACTTCAGTGTAAGTATCAACTAAATTCATCAAAGGGTTCAGAAGAAACTTTGATGTAAAACTTTAATCAAATGTAAAATTTCCAAGTCTGTGACCTTGACCTCAAGGTCACTGGGGAAAGGGGGGGTGGGGGGTTGGAACATGCATCAATGAACTCTTTAGATCAGTATGTAACTTCAGTGTAAGTATCAACTAAATCTATCAAAGGGTTCAGAAGATACAATTTCTTTAATCTTTGACATAAAACTATAACCAAAATGTTAATGGACGGATGGACGGACAGCAGGACGAAAACAATATACCCACATAGCATACTTCGTATGCCGGGGGTATAAATATGCGCTGCCCCACATCATGGTCTAACTATGAAGTTTCAGCTTGATCGGATGTAAACTGTAGAAGGATTTATCCGAAACGAGACGGATGGACGGACGCCAGGGGCTATAACATAATACATCCCTTTTTCAAATGGGTGTTTTAAAAGGCGACAAGATTCAAATGTTAAGCTCTGTTTTATCCTGTGCTGTGGTTTCTTTCACCTGTACAGATAATGTGATATGTTTTCTGTAACATACCCTTTACAGCCGGTAAGTGCGAGTAAACCAGTGCAACGAACATCCCTTTGCAAGTAACTGACAAGTGCCAGTCTCCAGTAAGCTAAAGGGTGGGCTGTTTATGTTTGGCGTTTAGAGACACGGTTTGCACTATAATGGCAATGTCCAGGTAGTCAGTTCACCCACTGGCAGGCTTTTACAGAAGTAGTAAACCAGGACAATGCACATTCTTTTGCCAGAAACTGATAACTTCTAAGTAGAAGTAAAACAAAGATCAGGAATTGATACAATTAACTTACTCCACCCATAAAAGACACCAAAGGGAAAGAAATACAAACAATAAGCGACCAGACCATAATGGAAACCTAAACAAAGGAAGGCCATAAGGACAGTTACTTTCCCACAAAATGGCCATCCAAAACCAAAAGACACAAATGATACACACAGTAAGTAACAAACAACAACATAAATAAATCGCCACAGAAGAGCCGCCTTGGAACGGTCAGTGGAAGATTTCCACTGGGGGGCTTAAATCGATTTTACGTGGCCACAATCCTCGCCCTTACTTCCGTCGCGATTTAGACAAATAATTTGTTCAGTCCACATGAAGGCCGCCTAACTCATCAGTGCAGCATCTCCGTGAACACAAAAATCAAAGATCCACAGAGGTGAGACAACGGTGAGGACTCGACAGCAAGAAACCACTGAAATGCTGGAGCAAAAGAAAACCAACAGTTAGACTCCGATGAGCCCGACCAGAGACAGAGCATCAAGCACCAACCAACATTATCTCTGTAATTTTCAATAAGCCTTTACGTTGGAGCCGTCATGGAATCCGAGGCCTGACCCACCGGCGTGCAATTAAAGAGGGAAGCAAAGTTGCCAACCGTGATTGGGTTAACTACCATGCATGCAGTCTGTCGTATAATATCCATGTTGTACCCAATCTTTTTATATCGAAGAATGATTTTACGAAATTGGGTGCTGAAGTCATTGCGGTTATATATTTTTCTGAATTTATATACTAAGTCACCATAAAATTCGGGTTCCGATAGACCTTGTTGCAGAAGAGATTTAAGTCCAATATTGAATTTTGAAATTAAATCAGAATGGCGTCTATAAAATTTTGAGAAGGCCATAGGATGGCACACGAGGAACATCACCATCCAAAAAAGGAAAATTTACAATCTCAAAATCAAAGTCATCGCGTTTATCATAAATTTTGCACGAAACAAATCCATCTACAATAGATAGATGTAAATCCAAAAACGGGGCCTCGGTATCAGAAGAATTGGCTTATTTAACTGAAGTTCTAGGGGGTAAATCTGACTGATCAAACCATCAAAATAGGTATTATCAATATTTAATAAATCATCTAAATATCTAGAAGTAGAGCTAAAAGCTTCAATAATTTCAGATTGGTTATCAATGGAAAGCGATAAAATGAAGTCTCTTTCATAACAATACAAGAACAGATCAGCCACAAGAGGTGCGCAATTAGTACCCATTGGAATACCCACAATTTGCCTAAATAACTAAGTACCGAATCTAATATAAATATTGTCAAGTAGAAAGGTGAGGGCATCACACACTTTCTGACATGACCAAAGTGTATAATTCTTATGCTCTTTAGAAGTGAAAAAATGCATTTCTGACATTACATGCAAGATAGAGAGAATCTTCTCTGTGAAAAGCCCATTCAATTAAATCATTAAGCTTTTCTTTTATAAGATTATGAGGAAGTGTAGTGTAAAGAGTGGAAAAATCGTAGGTAGACAGACTAGAAGCACGAAAATGTCTAGATTTCAATTTATTTAAAACCTCATTCGATTTTTTTATAGACCAAAACAGATTTCTTCCTGATCTTTCAAAGACTTTATCACAATATATAATTACATGCGTTTTAATAGCAGTAAGACAGGAAGTTAATAATTTAGAAAGTTCAGTGGTAGTGCAAGAGCTAGAATTTGCAATAAACCGTGCTTTGTAAGGTTTTTTATGAAGTTTTGGTAACCAGTATAGCGTAGGAAGCTTGTCTTGGCCTTCGTTAACACACACAGCAAACTTGGTGGCTGAAAGACAAACATGTTTATCTACTATAGCTCTCTCTTCAGCTAAAGGCAGAATGGAGAAACACTTCACGATCGATCTCAAAAGAACGGTATTACCTGATTATCAAAATGATTAACACTAAATGTAATTATATAAAATGTTTAAGGCAAATATTAACTTTTTTTACCTTCAATAAGCTGCTGTTGCTTTTTCAATTCTGTGATTTTTTGCATCACCTGTTCTTTATCTGTAATATAAATATGAAATTCATAGAACGAATATTTTAGTTGTATGGTCACTGTTACATTTATTTATTGGTTGTTAATCCGACGTGGGCGATAACTGGTGTATACAGAGCGAAAACAACAACAACAACAACAAAAAAAAAAACAACAAAAAAACAAGAGGGCCCAATGGCCCTATATCGCTCACCTGTGTGCCAGCAAATCATAAGTGTTGTTTAGATAAAACAAGATGTGTTTGTGAAACACGAACATGTCCCCGAACATGGTCATTTTTTTTTTCAAAGTTGGTCATAGTTTAAAGTCAAGGTCTGAAAGTGGTTTCAGAGAAGAAGATTTTTTAAGCTTTTTCATTATGAGTCTATGGGAGCAAAGGGGCCCCATTGCGTGGCCCATTTGAAACCCAGGGGCATGATTGGCAGGTTTTATGTAGGTGACCACTTGCCGTTGCTACATGCTAAATATCTAAGCTCTGGGCCCTGTGGTTTCAAAGAAGAAGATTTTTTTAAACTTTTTTCCATTATGAGTCCATGGGAGCTAAGGGGCCCCGAGGCGTGTCCCATTTGGACCACAGGGGCATGATTGGAAGGATTTATGAAGGTGACCACTTTCCGTTGCTACATGCTAAATATTTCAGCTCTGGGCCCTTTGGTTTCAGAGAAGCTTTTTGAAGCTTTTTTTAATTATGAGCCTTTAGGAGCTAAGGGGCCCCGGGCATGGCCCGTTCGGACCCCAGGGGCATGATTGGCAGGAATTATGTAGGTGACCACATGCGGTTGCTACATGCCAAATATCTAAGCTCTGGGCCCTGTGGTTTCAGAGAAAAGGATTTTTGAAGCTATTTTCCATTATGAGTCTACAGAAGCTAAGGGGCCCCGGGGCCTGGCCCATTTGGACCCCAGGGGCATGATTGGCAAGAATTTTGTAGGTGACCACATGCCATTGCAACATGCCAAATATCTAAGCTCTGGGCCCTGTGGTTTCAGAGAAGACGATTTTTTAAGCTTTTTTCCATTATGAGTCTATGGGAGCAAAAGGGGCCCCGGGGTGTGGCCCATTTGAAACCCAGGGGCATAATTGGCAGGAATTATGTAGATGACCACTTGCCGTTGCTACATGCTAAATATCTGAGCTCTGGGCCCTGTGGTTTCAGAGAAGCAGATTTTTTAAACTTTTTTTTTTCCTTTATGAGTCTATGGGAGCTAAGGGGCCCCGGGGCGTGGCCCATTTGGACCCCAGGGGCATGATTGGCAGGATTTATGTAGGTGACCACTTGCCGTTGCTACATGCTAAATATCTCAGCTCTTGGCCCTGTGGTTTCAAAGAAGAAGCTTTTTGAAGCTTTTTTCCATTATGAGCCTATAGGAGCGAAGGGGCCCTGGGGCGTGGCCCATTTTGAATCCAGGGGCATGTTTGGCATGAATTATTTCGGTGACCACTTGTCATTGCTACATGCTAAATATCTGAGCTCTGGGCCCTGTGGTTTTAGAGAAGAAGATTTTTGAAACTTTTTTTTCCATTAGGAGTCTATAGGAGCTAAGTGCACCGGGGCGTGGCCCATTTGAAACCCAGGGGCATGATTGGCAGGAATTATTTAGGTGAAGACTTGCCGTTGCTACATGCTAAATATCTAAGCTCTCGGCCCTGTGGTTTCAGAGAAAAAGATTTTTGAAGTTTTTTTTCCATTATGAATCTAAGGGAGCGAAGGGGCCCCGGGCGTGGCCCATTTGGAACCCAGGGGCATGATTGGCAGGAATTTTTTAGGTGACCACTTGTCGTTGCTACACGCTAAATATCGTAGCTCTGGGTCCTGTGGTTTCAGAGAAGAAGAATTTTTAAGCTTTTTTTCCATTATGAGTCTATAGAAGCTAAGGGGCCCCGGGGCGTGGCCAATTTGGACCCCAGGAGCATGATTGGCAGGAATTATGTAGGTGACCACTTGCAGTTTCTACATGCTAAATACCTAAGCTCTGGGACCTGTGGTTTCAGAGAGGAAGATTTTGGAACCTTTTTTCCATTAGGAGTCTATTGGAGTGAAGGGACCCCGGGGCGTGGCCCATTTGGAACCCAGGGGCATGATTGGCAGGAATTATGTAGGTGACAACTTGCTGTTGCTACATGCTAAATATCTAAGCTCTGGGCCCTGTGGTTTCAGAGAAGAAGATTTTTGTAGCTTTTTTTCCATTATGAGTATATAGGAGCTAAGGGGCCCCGGGGTGTGGCCAATTTGGACCCCAGGGGCATGATTGGCAGGATTTATGTAGGTGACCACTTAACATTGTTACAAGCTAAATATCTAAGCTATGGGCGCTGTGGTTTCAGAGAAGAAGATTTTTAATTTTTTTCCCATTATAAGTCTATGGGAGCAATATGTTGCCATGGCAACCAGAATCCCAATCTGATCAGCCCAAAAACCTTAAGCAGCCTTTCCCCCTACCTGATGATGCTTCACATGAAATTTGATCAAGATTGGCCATGGGGTATTAGAGATATACTTATTTGAAATTGTTTACGGACGCACGCACGCACGACGGACAAAATGTGATCACAAAAGCTCACCTTGTCACTATGTGACAGGTGAGCTAAAAAACATACACAAAAAAAAAAAAAAAACGAGAGGGCCAAGATGGTCCCGAGTGGCTCACCTGATTTCGAGATGTTGAACGTCATATGGCTATTGGCAGCCATCTTATTCCTAAAAAAAACAATGAGCATGTTCATGTATGTTGCACTTCGGTAGATGGTTACTTTGGCAACATTTTTACCAAGTTTGAATGTAATTGGCTTTAGAGTTAAGGGAGGTTGTCATTTAAGTATATTACTTCTTTTGATTTTGCAGGTCTTTTCCTTATTCGAACAAAAACATTTTGGTGGATTCTAGGCCACCTAAACGACCATCCTATGAAGTTTGAATGAAACTGAACCCAAAGTATGAGAGGACTTGTCATATAAAGATATTTCTTGCAGCCATCTTGTTCATCCAAGCAGAACTGTTAAGCTTTTTTTCCTGTAGAGATCACCTTAGCAACATTCCTGTGATGTCTGAATGAGATTGGACCAAAGGTATTGGACCTGTCATTTAAAGGTGTCTTTTTTCATCTTTGGCTCTGCCAGACATCTTATTCATTGCACCAGAACCGTTTCAGCTTATTTTGTGGAGGGTCACCAAGCAACATTCCTGTGAAATTTGAATGAAACTAGATCAAAGGTGTGGGAGTTTTCATTTATGTTTTTTTTTCCTTCTATTTTTGTCTCTGATGACAGTTTTCTTTATCAGAGTGGAACCATTTTCGCTATTTTGTAATAGGGCTACCTAAGCAACACTTCAATGAAGTTTGAGATTGACTGGAATAGGAGTTGTCATCAAATTTTTTTTTTATACTTTTAGCTATGGCTGTCTGCGTCTTCAACAGAATGGAATAATTTTAGCTATTTCAGTAGAAAGCCACCAAGGAAACATAGAAGTGAAGGCAATGATTCCTGCAAAATCTAAATCAAATTGGCTCAAGGGTTAAGGATGAGTAATCTTATAAAGCAAATTGTTAGTGGTTTCTTTTTTTAACTAAAAAGCCATTTTGCTCATTGGGGCGGACAAGTTTAGGGATTTTGTAAGACGGTAACTTAAGCAACATTCTCATGAAGTGTGAATGAAATAGGCTGATAGGTATAAAAGGAAAAGTCATTTAAAGATTCTATTTTTGGCTCTGGTGGCCATCTTTGTTATCGGAATAAAATTTTAGCTATTTTGATGGGTCACATTAGGAACAGTCCTATGAAGTTTGAATGAAATTGGGCCATGGGTATAGGAGAAGTAGTCGTTTGAAGATAATACTTCTTGAGTGCAACCATTTTAGCTATTTTAGTCAAAGGAACATCCATATGATAATGACATTTTAAAGAATTAGCCCAGGGGTACGGGAGTAGTAACGGCCCCCGCCTATAGGGGCTTGAAGAAATATATGGGCTGCATTATGCTTCCACGCAGAGCTGAATCCAGCCCGCACACTAGTACTGGTAAACCGCTTAGGGGATCTAAGCCTATCCAGGAACCGCGGTGCGAGGTGGACTGTCCATGCTAATAAACCCTATTGGTTTCATTGGGCGACAGGGCTTGAGATGTCATTTCATCTCAATGTCGGGTAAAAATCCCACAAAATTGGAAGCAACGTCTCCAAAATGACCTTTACAGTATTGACGGGGATGTTAAACCTCAAATCAAACAAACGGGAGTAGTAGTGGTTTAAGAGTTTTCTATTTTCAGCTCTGGTGGTAATCTTGTCCATTGGAGCAAAACCACTGGCTATTTTAGCAAAGAGCCACCTAAGCAACATCGCTGAATCGCCTGAATCAAATGTGCCCAAAAGTTTAGGATTAGGCTTTTAAAGCAAATTATGCTTTTCTATTTTTAGCTCTGGTGGTCATTTTACTCACTGGAGTGGAAAAGTGTTTGCTATTTTGGCAGAGGGTCACCTAAATAACACTACTACGAATTTTGAATGGAACTGGCCCATGGTTATAGGAGGAGTAGTTGTTTTTATAGGAGTAGTGGTTTTAAAATTCTTTTATTTTTAGCTTCGTCAGTCACCGCTTGAAGCATATGACACACAAAGAGGGTTGACGCGTCATTAAACATGAACTCATCATCATCATCATCATCAGCTTCGTCAGTCATCTTGTTCATTCAAGCAGAATAATTTTAGCTATTTTGGCCACCTAGGCAACATGGCTGTGAGGTCTGAATTAAATTGGCCCCAAGGTTCTGTGGGAGTACCCTTTTAAAGCAAATTGTTGGCATTTTATATTCTTGGCTCTGGCAGCAATTTTGCTTAGTCTGCTCAAATTGATTTTATGTGGCCACAATTCTCGCCCTGGGTGCATAACATGAACAAGTTAGAAAAACAAAAACAAAAACTCAGATGCGTTATTTGTTATAATTATTATTTTTTTTAGAAATTTGTGGGAAAGTAACTGTAACATTTTTTGGGAAAGTAACTGTCCTTTTGGCTTTCCGCTACTGCTGTTTCCATTAAGGTCTATTGTTTCGTGTTTGTGTTTCTTTCCCTTTGGTGTCTCTGATGGGAGCTGTGGGTTAATTGTATCGATTCGTGATCACTGCCTCCACTTCTGTATTATAAGCATGGGCGGTCTGACTCCCACCGCTTTGCCTGGGCAGGCTTAGATCCTCTAAGGGGTTTACCAGTAGTCGTGTGTGGTCGGATTCAGCTCTGCATGGAAGCATCATGCAGCCCATTTATTTCTTCAAACCCCAATAGGCATAGGTCGATGATCCATATTGTACAAATGAAATTGTAGGTAATATATTGTTGAGTAGAGGGTTTGATCTAAGGAGGTTTTCTATTTGGCACTGGTGGCCATCTTGTTCATCCAATAAAACGGTTTGAGCAATTTTGTTAGAGTCTCACCTAAGGGACATTCTTGTGAAATTAATTCGAAATCCATCCACTGGTTAAGCAGGAGTTGTTTTAAAGGTTTTCCTAATTTTAGATCTAGTTGCCACTTTGTTAACCCTGGCAGAATAGTTTGAGCAATTCTGATAGAGGGTCACCAAAGGAATATTCCTGTGAAATTAATTAAAAAGCCATCCACTGGTTAAGGAGATTAAGTCGTTTAAAAGTTTTTCTTTTTAAGCTCTGGCGGCTATCTTGTTCAACCGTGCAGAACGGTTTGAGCAAATTTGGTATAAGGTCATCCAAGAAACATTTCGGTGAAATTATTTTGAAATCCATCCACTGGTTGAGAAGTCATCTGAAGGTTTTTTTTCTATTTTTAGCTCTGCCACCATCTTGTATAAATCCAAGCGGTACAATTTGAGCAAATGTGGTAGAGGGTCACCAAAGAAACATTCCTTTGCAGTTATTTTAAAATCCATCCACTGCTTAAGGAATCGGGGCTTGAAGAAATAGATGGGCTGCATGATTCTTCTACGCAGAGCTGATACCAACCGCACATGGAGTACTGGTAAACTGCTTAGAGGATCTAAGCATGCCCAGGAAAAGTGATGCGAGTTTGGACCGTCCATGCATATAAACCCTATTAGTTTAATTGGGCAGCAGGGCTTGAGATGTCATTTCATCTCAATGTCGGGTAAAAGTCCCACAATATTGGAAGCAACGTCTCCAAAATGACCTATACAGTGTTGACGGGGACGTAAACCTTTAATCAAACAAACAAACAAAACTGCTTAAGGAGGAGAAGTCATTTTAAGTCTTTCTATTGTTAACTATGGTGGCCATCTTGTTCATCTAAGCGGAAGGGTTTGAATAAATTCAGCTAGAGGGTCACCCAAGAAACTTTCCTGTGAAATTATTTCAAAATCCATCCACTGGTAAGGAGAAGTCATTTAAAGTTTCATTCCATTTGCTAGAGGAATATTTGAAGGTTTTTTTTTCTTCTTTTATCTCTGCTGCCATCTTGTTTATCAGAGCGGAACAGTTTGAGCAATTTTGGTAGAGGGTCACCAAAGGAACATTCCTGTGCAGTTACTTCATAGTCCACCCACTGCTTAAGGAGAAGGCATTCAAAGGTTTTTCTAGTTTTAGCTCTAGTGGCCATTTTATTCATCCGAGTCAAACGGTTTGACCAAATTCGGACATGGGTCACCCAAGGAACATTCCTGTAAAATTATATCGAAATCCATCCACTGGTTAAGTAGAAGTCGTTTAATGGTTGTCCTTTTTTAGCTCGGCTTTTTTTTCGAAGAAAACGACAAGGTATTGTCATAGCTCTGGTGTCGTCTGCGTCGTCATGCAAAAACTTGGACATTTTGTAATATCTCTGTCATTACTGAACATATTTACTTGAAACTCGGACTAGTTGTTCATTATGAAAAGGGGAACTCATACCAATAGGTGAGGTAACCCTCAAAATATTTTTTGGCACAGTTATGCCCCTTTTTTGACTTAGAATTTTTGCAGCCTGGTGTTGGCACCCGCATGCGGTGCTCTTGTTTAGCTCTGGTGGTCATCTTGTTCTTCCGAGCGGAACGTTTGAACACTTTTAGTAGAGGGCCACCAAAAGAACATTCCTGTGAAATTACTTCAAAATTCATGCACTGGTTGAGGAGAGCATTGGTGCCCACCTTGTTCACCGAAGCGGAATGATTTGGGCAATTTGGTAGACTGCCACCCAAGGAACATTACTGTGAAACTATTTCAAAATCAGTGCAGCAGTTTTGGAGATGACGCTTAAAGCAAAAGTTGATGACGGACACACCGACTACAGACAAAGACTGATCACAATATCTTGCCTTGAGCACTTCTTGCTCAGGTGTGCTAAAAACCTACCCTTCAAGTTTACTACAGTTTGCTTCCGGCGTTGAAGCCATCGACGACAACTTCTGACCTGCAGTCTATGTCCTAACACCATATTGCTGTAGTCAGCTGAAAAATAAAACATTGAGGTGTGAGGAACATATTACTCGAACACTTTTCCAAACACTGAACATACTTCTGTAAACGTTAGAGTATTAATCAATTCATTTTTGTGTTTAATCATAATAAAAGCTGTGACACGGTAACACAGCTTCCGTTTGCTAAACACCAAAGTTTCTTTTTTGTGCTGATTGATGTCCTGAAAGTGGCAGTTGCAAACACATAAAACATTGACAGCCATAATTAGAGAAAACCAGTGACAGAACCACAATACATAACGACATGAGGCACCAACCTTCTAAATAATGTAGGTTGAAAATGGAAACTCTCTAATTTTCAGTAAGCCTTTACACTGGAACCATCATAGAATCTCAGGCCTGACCCACCGGTGTTCAATTAAAGAGGGAAGCAAAGTTGTCAACTGTGATTGGGTTAACTACCATGCATGCAGTCTGTAGCATAACATGTATGTTATACCCAATCTTTTTATATCGAAGAATGATTTTACAAAATTGGGTGTTGAAGTCATTGCAAGTATATATTAAGTCAACTTAAAATTCGGATTCGGATAGAACTTGTTGCAGAGATTTAAGTCAAACATTGAATTTTGAAATTAAATCGGAATGACGTCTTTAAAATTTTGAAAAGGCTTTGCCTGGTTTATGATACATATTGTCCTAATTAAGAAGTTTAGCAGTTAATTATTTATTACGAGTGTTGAAGTCAGTGACATGCCTAGACACTCTGGCAAATCAAAGAATATCACAATCCAAGAAAGGAAAATCATCGGGTTTATCATAAATTTTGCAGAAAACAAACCCATCTACAATGGTCAGATGTAAATTCAACAAGAGCTCCGCAAGCGGGGCATTATACGCTCCTGGCAATTAGTAAGATGGAGCACATATATATATACTGACTGTTGTACAAATTTGGGTTTGTGGAATGTAACCAAGGAACAATATGTGCTCCATATATTCTTACCTGGCACTATTAATAACCCTCAATAGCTCAAACTACCAGTCTCCAACAAATTGTCATGGTCTGTAATATTTGGTGGACCATAACTTCAAAATAATATCTATATAGGCATAACTCTGGCAATAAGTGGTGTACAGTAACCTTGAAATAATATGCCCTGTTCCACATCATAGTGTAACTATACGTAAAGTTTCAGCTTCATCAGATGTAAAATGTGGGAGGCATTATCCCAAACAAAGATGTTTAGAAAAATATGTGAAAGGGGAATAACTCTTGCAATATTTAGCAGACTGTAACCTCAAAATAATATGCACTGTTCCATATCATGGTCTTACTGTATGTCAAGTTTCAACATCATCGGATCTAAAATGTAGGAGTTATCCGGAAACAAATGTTGACAGAATTTTTCAAAGGAGCTTAACTCTATTATTACTTGGTGGACCATAACCTAGAAACAATATGCACTGCCAAACATCATGGTCTAATTATATATGAAGATTCAACTTGATCGGATGTAAAATGTAGGAGTCGTCATCTGGAAACGAAAACTTTACAAAAAAGTTTCAAACGGGCGTAACTCTATTATTATTTGGTGGACCATACCCTCGAAACAATATGCGCTGCCCCACATCATGGTCTCACTATTGATGAAATTTCAGCTTGATCGGATGTAAACTGTAGGAGGAGTTATCCAGAAACGAAAAGTTTACTTTTAATTATATATGAAGTTTCAGATAACCTGGATGTAAAATGTAGGAGTCGTCATCTGGAAACGAAAACTTTACAAAAAATTTCAAAGGGGCATAACTCTATTATTATTTGGTGAACCATAACCTCGAAACAATATGTGCTGCCCCACATCATGGTCTGACTATGGATGAAGATTCAACTTGATCGGATGTAAAATGTAGGAGTCGTCATCTGGAAACGAAAACTTTACAAAAAATTTCAAAGGGGCATAACTCTATTATTATTTGGTGAACCATAACCTCGAAACAATATGTGCTGCCCCACATCATGGTCTGACTATGGATGAAGATTCAACTTGATCGGATGTAAAATGTAGGAGTCGTCATCAGGAAACGAAAACTTTACAAAAAAATTTCAAAGGGGCATAACTCTATTATTAATTGGTGGACCATAACCTAGAAACAATATGCACTGCCATACATCATGGTCTAATTATATATGAAGATTCAACTTGATCGGATGTAAAATGTAGGAGTCGTCATCTGGAAACGAAAACTTTACAAAAAATTTCAAACGGGCGTAACTCTATTATTATTTGGTGGACCATACCCTCGAAACAATATGCGCTGCCCCACATCATGGTCTAACTATGGATGAAATTTCAGCTTGATCGGATGTAAACTGTAGGAGGAGTTATCCAGAAACGAAAAGTTTAAAAAAAATTCAAAGGGGCATAACTCTATTACTATTTGGTGGACCATAACCTCGAAACAATATGCGCTGCCCCACATCATGGTCTATGTATGAAGTTTCAGCTTGACCGGATGTAAACTGTAGGAGGAGTTATCCGGAAATGAAAAGTTTACAAAATTTTCAAAGGGGCGTAACTCTATTATTACTGGGCAAAGGAGCATAGCTCTATTATTATTTGGTTACATATCCTCGAAACAATATGTGCTGCCCAACATCATGGTCAAACTATGGATGAAGGAGGAGATGTCCGGAAACGAAAAGTTTACAAAAAATTTCAAAGGGGCATAACTCTTTATTATTTGGTGAACCGTAACCTAGAAACAATATGTGCTGCCCCATATCATGGTCTAACTATGGATGAAGTTTCAGCTTGATCGGATGTAAAGTGAAGGAGGAGTTATCTGGAAACAAAACAGTTACAAAAAATTTCAAAGGGGCATAACTCTTAATATGTAGTGGATCGTAACCTCGAAACAGTATGCGCTGCCCCACATCATCGTCCAACAATGTATGAAGTTTAAGCTGTAGAAGTTATCCCGAAACGAAAATTTAAAAAAAAAATCAAAGGGGCATTACTCTATTATTATTTGGTGGACCTTAACCTCGAAACAATATGCGCTGCTCCACATCATGGTCTAACTATATATGAAGTTTCAGCTTGATCGGATGTAAAGTGAAGGAGGAGTTATCTGGAAACAAAACAGTAACAAAAAATTTCAAAGGGGCATAACTCTTAATATGTAGTGGACCGTAACCTCGAAACAATATGCGCTGCCCCACATCATGGTCCAACAATGTATGAAGTTTAAGCTTGATCAGATGTAAACTGTAGGAGGAGTTATCCAGAAACGACTGATCAAACCATCGAAATAGGTATTGTCAATATTTAATAACACATACAAATATTTAGAAGTCGAGCTGAAGGCTTCAATGATTTCAGATTGGTTTTCCTCGGAAACAGACATGATAAGGTCTTTCATAACACTCTTTCTTTCCAAATGGGAAATATCCTTGGTACTTGTTCCAAAATATTCAATTATAGCCTATGCCAGAATAACACTACTTTTTTGATATTCATTGCTGCAAAAGTATTTGCAAGGGAATGTTATTTAGCAATCAAGCAGCAACTGTTAAATCCGCCGATCTGAGATTATATATACTCGAGCACTTTGAAAAGGCAACATTATATATTTTAAATATTTTTAAAATGGCACAATCCAAGATCATAACTGCTGATATTTGCTTCCATACAACTTATATAGAATCATCCGAGGTGGTCAGTTTGATAAGATTTGGGGTGACAACACATGATATCGAGGCACGTGCACGTTGAGATATTCACTTGTCTGCATGACCACTTCCACATGTACAACTGATATCTTTCGTTTAATCACTTTAGAAGTTGTCTACCAATCTGATTTTTGTTTACATTTTGATAAGTTTACAAAATTGAGCATGCCAAGGTTAAATAATGAAAATCGTAATCGCAGGCCTCCTAGTGGCCCACTTTGAAAATATAGGTTTTTATATAGGTTCTTCTTATTAAAAATATAGGTTATTTACAGGTTTTTCAATAAAAAAATATTTGATGAATTTTTGTGCCACAATTACATGTACTCAGATAAACAGTCAAGAATATAACGCCACTGAAATGAACAAAATTTGTTCAGTACCTTATCTCTGAGGTTGATCATTAACAGCTCAAGTATCTGCAGTAAAATCCATTAAATCAGCAGGTGACCTGCTAATGTTTACACTTTCCCCCAATTTGTTTTAGTTTCTCTCTTGTACTGTATATACTGACCTCTCTAGAATCTGAAAACATTTTCTTACAGAGGCGATGCTAACGAGTACCCACAATCTATATTTTGAGCAGAAATTAGAAAAATATCAATTTTTTCTCTTAACCCTTGACCTGCTAAATATTTATATATGCCACAACCACTACTCATTATCAACCAATCAGATTACAGAGGATCTAAGCCTGTCCAGTCAGGTACACTGCAATTATATTACCGTTTAGAAAATAATCATTCAAGATTGGCTAGTATTCCCAATTTTCATGAAAATCTGGGGTTATATTCCTGACTGTAAAGTTGATCTGAATTTACAAAGTCCAAGCGAGCGAGGAAAAAAATACAATTTCTTGTCAGTTTTCATCACTTTCTATGGGACTAAAAAGTAAAAAATAGTTGTGCATTTTGAAGAAAAGTTAGGGTTGAGTAGCAAGAAGGTTCAAAAAGTGAAAAGTATAGGTTTTTTCATGAAAATACAGGCTTTTTATAGGTTTTATGAACAAAATAAAGGTTTTATAGGTTTGGCACAAAATTATAGGTTATTATAGGTTTTATAGGTTTTGCTAGGAGGCCTGGAATCGGTTTATAGGCCTTCTGGAAGCTGGCATCTCACATATAGACATCCCACTATGCTTTATTGTCAACAGAACAACGAAATATCGTCTTATTTGACGTATCAGGTAAGCAGGAACTGTTGCTGATCGTCCTTAACGTGGACAAGTGCGGGTGACATCAAGACGTCTGGTTCCACTGTTGCGACATAAATGTAATCCCATGCTGTTCCAGCACAATAACTTTTGTTTGATTTGAGGGTTAACGTCCCTGTCAACACTGTAAATGTCATTTTGGAGACGTTGCTTCAAATTTTGTCGGACTTTTACCCGACATTGCGATGAAATGACTTCTCAAGCCCTGTCGCCAAAAGAAACTAGTAGGGTTTATAAGCATGGACGGCCGACTCGTAACGTTTTGCCTTGGCAGGCTTAGATCCTCTAAGCGGTTAACCAGTACTTGGGTGCGGGTCAGTTTCAGCTCTGCGTGGAAGCATCATGCAGCCCATTCCAGCACAATAACGCCCGCCCAAATAGGACAAGGTTGATGCAGGACTTTTTACGCCAAGAAGGCATCAATGTTCTTCCTTGACCATCAAAACCACCGTTCTTAATTGTATCGAACACCTTTGGGATGAATTAGGATGTTGCGCTCGTGGACGCCAACATGCATCACAGACTGTGAGACATCTTGCAATAGCTCTTCAGCAAGACTGGGACAACATTCCCTGACATACTGTCAGACATTTGTATTGTTCTATGTGGTCGAGGCTACGTGAATGTTCCCAGCGCGCAGGTGGACATATCAGATATTAACATGGCTCGAGATTTGACTGATCCCCGCTGTGTTTGTCACAGTGTGGACTGATATCATAAAGTGGCAGCTCTAATTTGATTGCGGAAATCAAAAGCCATTAGATGAATTTAGTTTATATTGAAATTTGTTCTGTAATTAAATTGGTCAGTCCAAATATATTTACATTTTCCCTATGATGTTGCGTTTTCAAAGTGCTCAAGTATATTCGCAAAACAAAGAAGATGATGTTCTAGCAAAACAGAACTTACAGTACAGCAACTGAAGTCAACTTCCCAACCCAGCCCATCGGGGCTTGGAGAAAAAGGTGCTTTGCAAGATGCTTCCATGCGGAGCTGTCACTGACCACACAGGATTACTGGTAAACCGCTAAGAGGATCCAAGCCTGTCAAGGCAAAACAGTGCGAGTCTGACCGTCCATATTTATAAAACCTATTGGTTTCATTGGGCCATAGGGCTTGGGATGTCATTTCATCACAATGTCGGGTAAAAGTCACACAAAATTGGAAGCACATCTCCAAAATGACCTATACATTGTTGACAGTGACGTTGAACCTCAATCAATCAAGTCAAGTTCCAGAACAGAAATTTTCAAAATAAAAATCGGATTTTTTGTCTCAAAAAATATTGTGCCATTATTCATGGACAAATATAAATCCAGAAGGTTGTTTTGATGTTGGAAGAATAAGCTGTATTTTACTAAATTGACTAGGATACCATTTATTCAAATAAAGTCATCCAGATACCGAATGATAAAATGAAAAGGTTCTTTAACGTTAGTGCAACAGACATGTCCTAAAATGTCTTATATCTATTAAATGTTAGTTAAACAAACAAGAGGGCCAAGATCGCCTGTCACGTAGCTTCAGAAAGTCATGTTGATAACTGGCAGCCATTTTTTCATTGGAGCGGAACTGTATAAGCTCTTTTGAACTTTGAATCAAACTGACTCAAGGGTCCAGGAAGAGTCTGCATTTAAAGCAAATTGCTGATACTTTTCGATTGCTAGCTTTGCCAGCCCTTTTTCTAATCGGAACAGCATCTGAGCAACATTCCTATCAAGTTTGAATGAAATTGTTCCATGTGTATAGGAGGAGTTGTCTTTTAAACATTTTTTTTTTCTATTTTTAGATCTGATAGCCATCTCGTTCATCGGAGCAGAACCATTTTAGCTATTCTTGTAAGTGGTTTTCCTGTGAAAGTTAAGCTTAATTTGCCATAGTAAGCATTCTATGCAGATAGTTGACGGTTTTCTATTTTTAGCTCTGACGGTCATTTTGCTCATTGGAGCGAAATAGTTTTAGTTAAATAAAAGTTTGTGAGAGGGTCCCCTAAGCAACATTCATATGAAATTTTAAATGGAATTAGCCAGGGGTTTAGGTGAAGTATTTGTTTAAAGATTTTCTACTTTTAGCTCTGGTGGCCATCTTGTTCATCGGTGTGGGACGATTTAAACTCTTTTAGTACAGTCACCTAAACAACATTCCTATGAGGTTTTAAATCACACTGGCCCAAAGGTATGGGTCCAGGAAGAGTACTCATTTAAAGTTTTTTTTCTATTTTTAGCTCTGGGGGCCATCTTGTTCATCAGAGCAGAACGATTTTAGCAATTTTGGTACAGATCCACCCAGGCAACATTCCTGTGAGGTTTAACTGAAATTGGCCGACGGGTTTATGAAGAGTTATTGTTTGTTTGATTTGTGATTTAACATCCCCACAACATTGTAAAGGTTATTTTGGAGACACTGCTTCCAATTTTGTGGGACTTTTACCCAATAATGAGATGAAATGATATCTCAAGCCCAATAAAACAAATAGGGTTTAAAAGCATGACGGTCGGACTCGCACCATTTTGCCTGGGCAGGCTTAGATTCTCAAAGCAGTTTACCAGTACTTGTGTGTGGTCATTTTCAGCTCTGCGTGGAATCATCATGCAGCCCATCTATTTCTTCAAGCCCAATGGCTGGGGCTGTTAGGAGTTAGCATTTTAAGCAAATTAGCATTTTAAGCAAATTGTTGATGTTTTGCTATTTTTAGCTCTGGTGGCCATCTTGTTCATCAAAATGGAACCATTTTAACTATTTTGGTAGAGAGTCACCTAAGCAATATTCCTATGAAGTTTGAATGAAATTTGTGTATGGGAGGAGTAGTTATTAAAAATTTTCTATTTTTAGCTCAGAGCAGAACGATTTTAGCTGTTTTGGTTGACAGCCACCTAGGCTACATTCCTATGAAGTTTAACTGAAATTTTCCCAAAGGTTAGCATTTAAGACAAATTGTTGATGTTTTTCTTTTTTTCAGCTCTGGCGGCCATTTGTTCATCAAAATGGAACCATTTTAACTATTTTTGTAGAGGGTCACCTAAACAACATTCCTATGAAGTTTGAATAGTCATTAAAGATTTTTTTTTCTATTTGTAGCTCTGGAAGCCATCTTGTTCATCAGAGCAGAACGATTTTACCTATTTTGCTAGACAGCCACCTAGGCAACATTCCTATGAATTTTACCTGAAATTGGCCCAAGGGTTGAGGAGTTAGCACTGTTTACCAAATTGATGTTTTTCTATTTTTAGCTCTAGCAGCCATTTAGTTCAATCGGAGCAGAACGATTTAGTTGTTTTGGAAGAGGGTTACCTAATCAACATTCCTATGAAGTTTGAATGAAATCGGCTCAGGGGTTTGGGAGGAGTAGTCATTTAAAGATTTTTCTATGTTTAGCTCTGGTGGCCATCTTGTTCAACAGAGCAAAAACAATTTTAGCTATTTTGGTAGAGAGCCACCTAGGCAACATTCCTGGTAAGTTTAACTAAACTTGCATATGGGTTTAGGAAGGGTTAGCATTTTTTTCAACAAATTGTTGACGCTTTTCTATTTTAAGCTCTGTCGGCCATCTTGTTCATTAGAACGGAATGATTTTCGCTATTTTGGTAGAGGGTTACCTAAGCTACATTCTTTTGATTGAATGAAATTGGCCAATGAGTATGGGAAGCGTAGTCATTTAAAGATTTTTTTCTGTTATTAGCTCTGGTGGCCATCCTGTTCATCACAGCTAAACGATTTTAGCTTTTTTTGTAGACAGCCACCTAGGCAATATTCCTATGAAGTTTAACTAAAACTGGCCAAGGGTTTAGGATGAGTTAGCATTTTAAGCAAACTGTTGGTGTTTTTTCTATTCTAAGCTCTGGTGGCCATTTTGTTCATAAGAGCCAAATGATTTAAGCTATTTTGGTAGAGGGTCACCTAAGGAACATTCATGTGAAGCTTGAATGAAATTGGCCCAAAGCTATGGGAAGAGTAGTCGTTTAAAGATTTTTCTATTTTTAGCTCTGGCGGCCATCTTGCTCATCGGAGCGGAACTAATTAACTACTTTGATAGAAGGTAAACTAAGGTATGGGAGGAGTAGTCATTTAAAGATTTTTCTATTTTTAGCTCTGGCGGCCATCTTGTTTATCAGATCGGATCTATTTTAGCTTTTTCGGTAGAGAGCAGCCTAGGCAACATTCCTGTGAAGTTTAAATGAAATTGGCCCAAGGGTGTAGGAGAAGTCTTTTAAAGGAAATTGTTGACGCGGGATGATGCACGACGGACATTCACTGATCACAATAGCTCACCATGAGCACTTCGTGCTCAGTAGAGCTTATAAAATGGGACTTCAATCTGGGAGTTCTTTTCAGAATTTCTTTTTTCTTTCCAAAATGTTTTAAGTACTCTAGACATATGCTGCTATTCTTTACAAATGCTTATAATTTAAGTGCATGTTCTAAGTCATATAAGCTATCTACAACTGTTTAGCAAACTCTGTGACCTATTTTACCGTTTTCTTAAAGCTTGATATGATACAGAATAATGAATGTATGGTAATTAAGCATAACTTACTGTCTTCTGAAGCTATATTAAATTTAAGTCGAAGCTCCTTCAGGAGCTCATCTTCAGACAGTAATCCAGCAAAAAGCTGGGATTCTGTTCCCTTTTCCATTGGTGCAGAATTGTATATTATGGACTGTGTCGATCGGGGAAGAGGAAGGCTACTGAAATATAAACAAAAATATGAGACAAATTTTGTGCCACAGGAAAGAAATTACCAACTCTTACAACAGGAAACCTTTATACTGTACATGCAAAGCCACGCATGATAAATAGAGATTGATGATACGCGACTTAATTCGAGCTTAAGTCAATTTTTTTTAATCATTTTGCCGTGTTTTTCGGTGATAACGTCTTTATTTTTGATCAACACACCACGCGGGAAAGTTCCGCGGAATTCTCGTAAAGGATTCAGTATCCAGAGTTGTATACCTTTTTGATCTAATTAGATGGCCTTTTTACAAACTTTTAATTTTTCCATAAAAATTAAGTCCATTTCTGTCACTCACACTCTTGAAATGTAAATAATGTCAAGCCTATTTGTAACAATATCATATCTTTATGGAGAAATCGCGTGCAGTCAACGAAGCATCCCAATGAAGGGATGTTGTCCAAAGAATTAGAGTGTAGACAGTTAAAAACGCGAAAAACGTGGTTTTTGTCGGCACGCAATTTGTAAAGACAATACAAATCATACACCTTCAATTAATATGAATCAAATATTTAAAACACTACACCGGCCATTGCGAGTGTGTTCCACTCTCAAATGGGCACATTGTAAACATGCAAGATATTGGAATCATCCGCATAATTATCCTTCAGTCAAGAACTGAGCAGACGACACAGTCTAACCACACAATCAAGGCGGGACTAAGGGAGCCCGAAAATTTCGCAAATGCTTAAAATTGCAGAACTACGTATCAGATTACAGCTCTGCCCATATAACTTTGGGGCATGGAACCTTTTTGCGAAGTTGACAAAGCTTCTCCTCCACAACTTTCTCGCAGGATGTGTTGATCAAAAAGCGAAAGAAAAAGGTTATCCCAAACACATGGCAAAAAAAAAAAAAAAAAAAAAAAAAAAAAAACAAACAAAAAAAAAAAAACAACATAAAAATAGATAAATAAAAATCGACTTTTCAAACATTGGTTTTGCAGGATAGAGCTTTCTTTTTTCGCTCAGACCAAAATGTTACTGTATGTAATCGCCCTATTTATGACCAATAGCATTGCAGTGGTGCTAAATTGCTTATCATAAGAGATAGCGTGACCACAACCACAAGACTGCACCATGAGAATCAGAAAAAGTAGGGGAACGAGCACAAGTCAACAAGAAAAAAAGCTTCTAGAGAAGCGAACAATCAGCCCTCTCTTCTTATAATGGGGGTGATTACAGTTCAGCATTTAACAACGATTCACAAATTTGAATAAATTTATAAACACACTGTTTTGTAGAATGCTAAAAAACATTTCCTGTCATTTCTTTACCCTATTATAAGATTTATTTCAAATTGATTATATCAGCTTAACTAATTTCGCTGTAAAATAGAAGTGAAGGCCATAATCAGGAATCGATACAATTGACTCACACTTTCCATCACAGACACCAAAGGGAAAGAAACACAAACATGAAATAACTAAACCTAATGGAAACACATCAATAGCGGAAAGCCAAAAGGATAGTTACTTTCCCATAAAAAGGCCAACTGGCTCTCCAAAACAAAAATATTTAAGCGTATCACACGTAAAGACAAACCATAACAAAAATAAACGACGACAGAAGAGCCGCCTAACCGCTTTGGAACAGTCAGTGGGTCAGTGAAAAGAATTTCACCTAAATCGATTTTATGCGGCCGCACTCCTCGCTTCTGTCGGAAGTTGAACAAGAAATAACTTGCTCATTATCAAAGTCAGTCTGGTCTTATTCTGGAATCCTATGCTTCAATCCAGGACATGGCCCACGAAACTGTTACTTTTATAAAATGATATTCCAAACATGAAGATTCTGTCCAGAGGCTGTTGAGACATAACCTTATTTTTGACAGAACACAGGAAAAAACTGTCGAGCTTTGCCCTATGTTTGTAGCTAACAATATGCTTTTCGCTGATTGACAAGTGCCTATTTCTCTTGAGCTGTTTCATTGCTATTTTCATAGTAGAAGCGCCTTTCACTAAATCTACAGAACAAAGGGCAAAACAGAAGTGAAGGCAATGCTCAGGAATCGACACAATTAACCCACAGCTCCCGTCATAGACCACAAAGGAAAGAAACATAAACATGAAACAACAAACCCTAATTGAAACACCAACAGCGGAAAGAAACCAGAAATTCAACTTCGGTGAAGTTGATGTCGCACCTGCTCCCAACCTGCCCAACACAAAAAATAAAAGTTTATTTAAGGCATAAGAGATGAATATAGGGCTTTGAGAAGAATCCATAGCCTATAATATATGTGAGGTAAAGAACTGACTAAGTTCACAATGTGATAAAATGATCTAAAATGACTAAGTTCACAATATGGAAAAAGTGACAAAAATTGATTCGAAGATTAAGTCCAAACCACATGCGCATCCTCATACCATGCCGAAAGCACATACAAATTTTCCAAATGATTGGTATAAAAGTGTAGGAGGAGTTGCGATGACAAGAGGTACCAACCCAATACCAATTGAAGGTTAAAAATGACTAAGTTCACAATCTGGAAAAAGTGACAAAAATTGATTCGAAGATTAAGTCCAAACCATATGCGCATCCTCATACCAAGGGGAAAGCACATGCAAAGTTTCCAAATGATCAGTATAAAAGTGTAAGAGGAGTTGCGATGACAAGAGGTACGTATCGCATACCTAAAAATGACTAAGTTCACAATATGGAAAAAGTGACAAAAATTGATTCGAAGATTAAGTCCAAACCACATGCGCATCCTCATACCATGCCGAAAGCACATACAAATTTTCCAAATGATTGGTATAAAAGTGTAGGAGGAGTTGCGATGACAAGAGGTACCAACCCAATGCCAATTGAAGGTTAAAAATGACTAAGTTCACAATCTGGAAAAAGTGACAAAAATTGATTCGAAGATTAAGTCCAAACAATATGCGCATCCTCATGCCAAGGGGAAAGCACATGCAAAGTTTCCAAATGATCAGTATAAAAGTGTAAGAGGAGTTGCGATGACAAGAGGTACGTATCGCATACCTAAATCGCATACCTAAAAATGACTAAGTTCACAATCATGAAAAAGTGACTAAAATTGATTCAAAGATTAAGTCCAAACCATATGCGCATCCTCATACCAAGGGGAAAGCACATGCAAAGTTTCCAAATGATCAGTATAAAAGTGTAAGAGGAGTTGCGATGACAAGAGGTACGTATCGCATACCTAAAAATGACTAAGTTCACAATATGGAAAAAGTGACAAAAATTGATTCGAAGATTAAGTCCAAACCATCATACCATGCCGAAAGCACATGCAAAGTTTCCAAATGATCGGTCTAAAAGTGTAGGAGGAGTTGCGATGACAATACATCCAGTGTAAAATGTTGACGAAATGACGGACGGACGGACAGACCACCGGACTGACAGACGGACGGAAACTTGCACGCCTATGTCTTCCTGCTAAAGCAGGTGCGACAAAAAGGACAGTTACTTTCCCACAAAATGGCCAACCCGCTAGCCAAAACAAAATAATATGATACAGACACTCAAAGATAAACCATAACAAAAATAGAGATAACAAAGGAAAGAAACATAAACATGAAACAACGGACCCTAATGGAAACACCAACAGCGGAAAGAAAAAAGGACAGTGACTTTCCCATAAAATGGCCAACCCGCTAGCCAAAACAAAATAATATGATACAAACACTCGAAGACAAACCATAGCAAAAATAAACTGCGACAGACGAACCCACTTGGAACGGTCAGTGAAACGAATACTAACAGCGAGGACTCGACAGCAAGAAACCACTGAAATGCTGGATCAAAAGAAAACCAATACTAATAGACTCCGATGGGCCCCGAGACAAGAGCATCAGACACCAACCATTATTACATGCTAGCAAGTGCCACCGTTCATTTCAGTACGTCTAAAAGTTAGCATGTGCGTTTTTTGCATGCAGAAAAGATAGTTCAGGAATCATTTAGGCACGCATTTGTGGCTTGGATTCTTCAAAACTTTGTATGGTGTGTATTGTCGGAGTTTTGCATGTATCAGTATGCAAAACAAAACAAAACGAAAACATGCCCAACCTGTGTAGCCGAAAAAAAGTGAGGTCAATATTCAGGATTTTGATTGTGCTGGGGTTTAACAACATGTTACCCTTTGTGGATCATTTTTTTCATCTCCAAAAATAAGGGAGAAGACAGAAGATAAAGAGATATGACATCTCAAGATATATCAAATATGAATTTCAGTGCTGCTCTTCTTTTTCTCAAAGTAAAAAAAAAATCTAATGTTGAGGCAAAATTGTTTGCCGTGTATAAAAACCATATATTGATTAAATGTCCCAACTTCTCAGCGCCTCCAACATAGAAGTTGAGGGGCATATTGGCTTGGGCCCGTCCATCGGTCGGTGAGTTACACTAGCACTGGGGCAAAATAGAAGTGGAGGCAATGATCAGGAATCGATACAATTAATCAACAGCTCCCATCAGAGACACCGAAGGGAAAGAAACACAATGAAACAAAAGACCCTAATGGAAACATCAATAGCGGAAAGCCAAAAGGACAGTTACTTTCCCACAAAATGGCCAATAGGTATGGTTAGAGCTAGAATCCTGAAATTTTATATACAATATTAGCATGAAAAACTAGACTGAGCTGTCGTTGGAGAACAACTAAAATACCCCCGTCCGGAACAATATACAATAAACTGATTTGCAATCAAGTATTTTGGGGCAAATAACACGTATAAAGGTTCATTAACAAAGGGCCGCAAAGGTGTCCGATTTTGAAGATGTTCGAACTCCTGCGAGGCATCATAGATGCAAAACCTTGCATCAGGTTTGGTGGAAATCAGTTGGAAAACACAGACTGTTCTAGTCCGGAAACGGCTAATTTCATAATTATTTGAAGAAAGGGCCATAACTCCCGAGATATGCGTCGGATTACGACGTTGATCGATTCAGTGTTATGTCTCATGGATGCAATGCAATGGCATGGATCAAGTTTGGTGGGAATGGGTAGGCAATCACAGACTGTTGAGTCTGGAAACGGCTAATTTTAGCATAATTTGAAGAATAAAAGACCATAACCCCCATGATGTGCATTCGCATTGGTTTTTGAAGATGATCGCACTTGAGCAAGGACGCATGGATACAAAGCTTTGATTTAAGTTTGAAGGAAATCGGTAGTAAATAACAGTCTATAGAGTGCAGAAACAACTAATTTCAGCATTGGTGTTTCTGATAGGAGCTGTGGGTTAATTGTATCAGTTTCTGATCATTGCCTTCACTTCTATTTTGAAAAAAGGCTATTACTCCCGTGAAATACATCGGATTTTGTTGATGGTCGAACTCATGCGGAAGGCCAGGTATAAAATTTGGTAGAAATTGGTAGGAAACAGACTGAAGAGTCCTGAAACGGCTAATTTCAGCATTATAGGAAGAACAATGGACTATACCTTCTGTGATACGCTTCAAACTCGTCCAAGGTCTCATGGTAGAAAAGGCACGTACCAAGTTTGGTTAAATCAGTTGATAAACACAGACTAGATTCCGGAAACGACTTATTTCAGCATTATATGAAAAACAAAGGACCGCAACTCCCGCCAAACGCGTAAGATTCTGGCCATGATCTAACTCGTCTGCGGCTCATGGGTGCAAAGCCATGTATAAAGTATGTTTCAATGTTTCAAGTTTGGTGGATATAAGAAGGTAAACCCAAGATTGTAGAGTCGATAAACGGTAATATTTGAAGAACAAAGGGCCGCAATTCTTGTGAAACACGTCGGGTTTTGCCGATGATCAATATCGTCCGGTTTCATGGATCCAAAGCCATGTTTTAAGTTTGGTTGAAATGGGTTGGTCATGCGACAGACCCCACGTATGGTTGTCGACCGAATCTAGGTAGATAGCTATGCTGGACTCTGATTGCACGGCAGCGGGTCAGGCTTCAAACTCGATGACAGCTTTGGCATAAATCTTTGTTAAAAGATGCTATGTTTGTCGCTGGGCATATCGTGGTTTAACTCAGGGATATAGACTGGGCAAAATTTTTTCAGGAGCCAGTTGGGCTCCTGGAATGTTTTATTAAGTGGCCCAGGCCAAAACTTGGGCGCCCAGGATTCGCTAAGAATTCGAAGTTTATTAAAACAACTTACAACTTCAAAACAATTTTATTAGAAACACGTATTTGTAACAATTATGTTTAATCTTTGTTGTGTATAAATTGCTCCTAATACACCTCAGCCCCGTTAGGCCTTAATTTTTAATGTTCTGTTTTGGATTTCATCAGATATTTGACGGCCTTTTTTCCAAACCAAATTAGGGTCAGCAGGAAAGATTTTTTTATTATACGCAATTAAAATTGATAAATTGAGCTACAGTATGTCTAGCTAGTTGACTGCTAATCCCTCTAATTATTGTACTGAATTATCTCGCTTTAAGAAATCATAAGTGTTTTGATATCAAGTGCAAGTGACACCAATTAAACAATTGAGTGAGAAAGGTTACCTGATCAGTGTTATCATGTGCGTGTAGCGAAGCAGTCTGACCAGCGACAGTGTCTAAGCTGTCCGAGAAATGAGGCACTGTGAACAGTAAACTCAGATCAGACTGCGGAATTTCCAGCTGATCGGAGTCTTTTCAGTGCATTTCTCGGGAAGCATTTCTAATGACACCACAATAGGACTTCCTAGCACTCATTAGCTATCGTGTTTCGTCAGATGCAGAAAGGGCCATATATATTACATCACGTTAAACTGTACCCCACCGTCGTTTCTTATACATTTACAGGTAAATGAGCCAGCACTCCGCAAAAATAACTTTTCTTTTAACGAAAGACCGGCTGTTCAACTAGCTCTTCGTATACCTGAATATCCCAGAGGTCATACTACGAAAGGCTCGTACAAACAGCAAGGACTGATAAGACTGTGCAGGCTGATCTGTGTCTTCACCTATCGCAAAGGTTTAACTCATGTTTTCCAAACGTTCCATGCAAAAACCGAGTGTGCAAACTATGTTATTGAAAAACGCGGGAAAATTTCAGACTGCAACAAATGCACGTTCAAAAAGCAGCGCGGCACGACAAAAACTAAACACGTGCGACCAGCGAAGACTCCGATCATCCTGTGCATCTGTCTGTTCATGGAATACTTGCGAGATTACACAACAGTATATATTAAAAACTGCCTGCATTATTTATGATTGTTGAAGCGTGGACACGTGGCTGATTATCGCTGCAGGTGGTAAGACAGGTTTCGGATAATTTTTATTGTCACAATAGACTTCAAAGAAAAGTAATCTGATTGTAGAGAGGGGTCATATCGCTAGAACTATTGTGCAGCATTGTCCTTTTTAATTCGTCTGAGACACGGTTTTATAAAATGCATCTTGCGCTTCCAAAAACCTGGGACAAATTGCATCAAAATTTTCAGATTGCCTGCCGGGCACCCGACCGTGAAATTGAACTTGTCGGGCGCGATTTTATATCGTGTCGGGCAATCAGGCAATTGCTTTATTTCCAACACACAAAAAAAATTACGCAACAAACGTGTATGAAAGCGGGATTTTTTAACCGGGTTGGACGCCGATTTTTTTTCTTTTCGATTTTACGAAAAAATAAATTAGTCGGCTCGGTAGGGAAATCGAAACATACTATTTTTAGGCCTTAGAGCACGATTAGTTATAACACCAACTCGGATATAACACGGATGATGTTTGGACACCATATTTTCTCCAACCTTCGAATTTTTGCTTCGGTAAAATCCTAGCGAGTTAACACGGTTCTGAGGAGAAAATCCAGGATTGTTAAAACGGTAATTAGCGGTACTTAATCACTTGGCAGTTGTCCAAACAATCAATGCAGCTTAACACCCTTATTGTATAACAGTAAACATGCAATAAACATGAGCTGCAATCAACTTAGAAGTGTCAGCTTAGCGAGATAAGAGATCAACGTCTCAGTTGCTAAACGGTTGCGCGCCTTGTGTTACGCACGATTTATTTTCATGTTATTTAGCAGCGTACAGTGTGTTTACACAAATGAAAGTGTTAGCGCTTTCGCTTTTGTTTTGGCCAAAATTATTTGGGCAAGCATGCGTTTTTCCCGCGAAAAACACAACTGCCAGTCACGAGACAGTAGAATAGGCCGTTTATTATGCTTACATCTACAGTTAATCCCTTAGGTGGATTTTTACACTGATTGTTTATTACATTTGTATAATCTGTTATCTAAGATTCAACATATTTTGAAAATGCTGGACGATCTTTTATTGTCGCCAGATGGGCGACCGACAGATAATTTTTTGGCGCCCAGCCGATTTTTCAGTCGCTATGGGCGACTTAATATTTATCCCTGTAACTAATGATTTTCTTTAGCTCTGGCTAACAGTGTAAGGGGGATCGGCTAGCTGCCCTCATATTTGCTTCATCTCAGTGTTTGAATTTGATTTATGCCACTGTGATGGTGCATTGATTGAGTTAGGAAATCATTATGCAAACCGAATATTTAACTTTTATTTTTAACCTAGGGCGAAGATTCGGCGGTTAAAAGATCTTTAAGCCCCTCAATGGCATATGCTGCTGACCGTTCTAAGGCGGAAGTTTTGATGTTGGTCTTTTACTGTTATTTTTGTTGTACGTCTGCGAATTAGTGAGTTGTTGTTTTGTGTTTTCTAATGGCCTGATCACCCCGTGTGGGGAAGAGAGGGCTGATTGTTACTTCATAAACATTCGTGATTTTTTCTTGTTTCGGTATCAACACTGAAGAAGTTCTATGGGAGGCACCATGATCTTGTTGATCCGTACAACATGGCCAATTCCAGAATTATTTCTGATATGTTTGCCAAAGGAAAGCCATAGGAGGACTTCCGAAATCTCGGACATACCCTTCTCGGCATTTACTCCTTTTCTTCGTTCGGGTCGATGGGCATGGTGGGCGAAGCTTGCTTACCAAGTAATGCTTACAATCCGCGGACGCCTGATTACACTCTTCTGGAGTCCATGTCTGCTGATCTGTCCACTGATATTTGCCATTTTGTCTATGGACTAATGATTTTAGATTAACGCTTTGGTACTACGACCTAAACTACTTTCCAGTGGGTCAGGTGCGACAGAACGAAAATATTTTTCGTTTAATATATACTTGAATCGTGTCAAAAGTAAACAATCACCATAATGCAATAATCAAAGACGCCGACATACACGTTAGAAAACAGCAATAGACTAGGTTTTTAAGCCTCCAGTTAAGAGTTTTCGCCAATGGCTCAAGGACGCGAAATAATTAATCACGGACGCATTTTTTTTTTTGCATCTACGTCCTGCGGACGCTAAGCAGAAATAGCTAGTGATAACGCTGCCTGGTCGGATATATATTCGCTGTTACATTAATAATAACTTCCGTTGTTTCTCACGTTTTGTTTTTCTACAAAATACAGGTTAGTGATCCAATTTCAGTACAAGTCAGTCAAATGTTCAACGTGAATCTCTATGATTTGGGAGAAATAGCCAACAGAAATTTCTCATGCTTTTGATTTTTTTCCCTTACTTTTTACTGGAGAAAATTATCGATTTCACGATTATCAGGTTCTCCGCAAAAACAAAAAGTGGGCTTTTACCTTTTTTTATTGTTTGCGCATCTGTTATGGTATTTAACTCCTAACTACATGACAATGTGAATCTGTAGGTCTGTCGAACCCATTTTTTTCTTCAAGATGACAGTTTTCCGTAGCAGGCAATGTGGCTACCTTACAATATTCTGACTCGTATTTTTATGCATGCTTGCCATTATGTAACTGTTCATGCTTCAGGCTTTGCCACCTGATCAAGTTAATAATGCGGGCGGCTTTCCCTTTGAGAACAATAATTATACCGTTGTGTAATCACGCATCAATAATCGGTTTCCTAATCATGTTGATTGTTGCCATAACTTGTGGCTGATTAAAGGTAAGCGATTCCGATAGCGTTTTGTCAGGCAGCTCTTTTTTTTTTATTGCCGATACGTCCGCAATGGAACAACCTTGGCGTATCACCAATTTGATGGTAGTATTTGATACGACCGTTTCTTCATTTCTAGGCATATTTGGTCAATTTTAGAGTCGTACTTACGACGATACGAAGCTTATCAAGTACTCTGCCTAAGTTCTTGCAGCAGTGGCAAAGGCAATATTTTGTCTGTTAAGTATTTAATGATCATTTTCAATGAAAGGAGTAGAGGATGATAACTATACTCGAGATGAAAAAAAAAAAAAAAAAAAAAAGAAGAAAATTTATCTGATGAATCTTTTTCGATTTTTTGGTTAGAAAACTGATGTCAGTGTGGGATTTGCTGATTTTTTTTAAATGTAGAAAGTAAACTATGTATATTACATAGGATTATTTACAATAGTACGTAAATAAACCTCATCAAACAGACTTCGTCTGCATCATGCAAATTACGAAGCAGGTATGAAAAATATATATATATATATATATATAAAAAAAGACTTCAGATTCAGATTTATTGTGTATCCTGATAGAATGTGTAAAAAGTGCTCCTTAAAATCAATTAAGTTTTGTATTTGGCCTTTAAATTGTGTAAAATACTAAAACACTCCCCCTATCTGGGCGTTATTGCAGGACAATTTGGTCTCATTTTCCGTCACTTGTCAAACAAATGCCTATATTAAAGGGAAAGCAAAATCAGCATCGAGCATCCCCGCAGAGATGGGCTAACATCTCCAAAGAAAAAGAAATGCAAAAATGATACAAAAGATTCTTACATGCTATCAAACCATATGGTGACTTGAACCAAAGGGAATTATTGTCAAATGAACTCGATTATTACTTATGAGCTGCTTTTTAAAACAGTTCACAGAATTAGAGAAAAAAAAGTGTGTCAAGAAGCGACCATTAAGCAAAAATGTGTTTCTTTGACATTTAGTTGGTGGGTGATCGGGAGAGTTGAATATGTGAAAATTCAAGAGCTGAAGCCAACCCAAAGCCCTCAGTAACTTTTCTACAGACAGTCCAAAGACAGGCATTCCATTGTCGTGTGTTGGTGAATGTTTAATTCTTTTGTACATACACGTCTTCACGTAATTAGATGTTGAAATTTTAAATGTTTCGATTGTTTTTAGTAGTTTTTTTTCTGTCTTTGTCCCGAGAACGATTGCATTTTATTATTATCTATTTTATTTTATGGCTCTTTCAAGGTTATTTCACAAGTTTCGAGTTGATCGTTATTCAGGTTTGAGAAAAAAACAACAAAAAAAAAAAAAAAACAAACAACAAAAAACCAACAGAACCGCCTGACCACCGGTTACAGAACTTGGCATCTCATGAGACCCGAGCAATACTCGAACCCATTCTAGTGATTTTAAAAATTCATAATCTCTGGAGTTGAATCATCTATAAGGTTCGTTCCTATGCAGTTTTGTTTTTGTATTTTAATTGGTTTTATGCTTTGGTGCACTTGTGATGAATTCTGTATGCATCTTCCTGTCACTAACACATTCTACTGTTTTGGGGTTGTTTCGGTTATCTTATTTCTATTTTTCAAATAAATGCATACCATTATTTTCTACATTCAGAATTTGACATTTTTTTCAGAACAAACAGAAAATCCACAGAAAAATAATACCTTTTCTCCTCATCAAATTTCTTGATAAAATCTTCCTTGATATTTTCTAATTCTGGGCTTTGAGACGTTGATTCATTTATAGGTATGTGATGAAGAGGCAGTGAGGATGGATTCTCTTTGAAATCTGGCTCATTACTTGTATCCTTTTGGTCTGGCACCTGTGCTTCAAAAGACACTATCTTATCATTCTGATGTTCCAAAGGCACTGTTTTTTCACTCTGCTCGTTTACATTTTTAGCCACAGGAATTTTAATGTTTTTGGCCTTCTGAAAGAAAGTTTTTGCCATATGCTTCATTACCGGTGGTTTTTTTGTTCCAATTCTCTCCTGTTGAGATGTATCAGTAACAGGTTCTGACGAATCTTCGAAACCTTTGGATATATCCTCCAATCTTTCACAGTACTTTCTTCTGGGACTTTGGAATAACTGTTTCTTTAAAGGACCAATACTTGTTTTTTTCGTGCTGTGCGTGTATGTGGTTCCACATGGTGTATGTGGTTCCACATGGTCACCCATTTTATCAACTTCAAAAAAAACCCGATCGTCACAGTATTTTAAACCTCGACACATATCCGTCTGTTTTTTAACATCCTGTTCATCCTCAGAAATGTCCGAAGTGGAAGGTTCGTACAAGGATGACGGGCAGATGTCTATTAGTTCAAAATCGTCCGCATCAACGCCCAATGACGACTTAAGTTCCTCTTTAAATTGTTGAACAACTGTCGAATCTACAGATTTGTTTGATAAATTAGATTGTTTACTGGCTAGATCATGTTTTGGTACAACTTTCTCTGTGGAATGTCTGTTTCTAACAAATTTAAGAACTGGACCTTTCTTAACAACTTCTGGAAGATTTGAATGGCAGGCCTGACTTACAACCTTGGTCGTATTCTGATTTATGTCCAACATTTTATTTTCATTTGAACATTTTTCAAGAATAGGAACTTCTGGATCTTTCTTAACAAATTCTTGTAGACTTGAATGACATGCATTCTGATCTCTGTTAACGGCAATCATGTTATTGTCAATCGGACGATATTCGGGTACAGAAGCTTCTGGTATGCTAACAGGCTTAACTGTATTCTTATTTTTAACAGCGTCCTTTGTAACAACTGGCAGTTTGTTAATATGTAAACTTTCAAAAATATTCTGTCTACTCTGTGTGCAACTTTTCGGATTTGATTTGTCACTGGAGTTTTTTTCAATAACATTTACTCTTTCTGCCACGCTTTGCGAAGTATCAAAGCAGACTTTTTTAAAACTTGGTAACTCTGTTGTATTTTCAACATTAGAGCTTTCATCAGAATGGCTTCTTTTATTGTCCTTCCTATGGGTTGTCTCTGATTTGTGTCTTGATTTTTCAACTTCTGTATTTCTGGTAGAAGCATTTCGGTGATGCTTTGATTTCAAAGGAGTGCTAGTAACTAGAGGTTTCCTTATCTTGCCCTTATCACATTCATTTATTATTGCGCCAACTAAATCATAATTTCTATCCTCAGTATTAATTTCTGAATTGAAAGTTTTGTCAGTGGTCTCTTTATTCACAGGCTTGTAAAATTCTGAACCTACGGAAGACTCACTTCCTGCACCATTATTATGCTTAAATGTTTTTTTAGATAAATGTTTATCACTGCTTTCAATGCCAGCGTTTCCGTTAATGGTACCAGGTCTACTAACTACTGATTTTACTTCTTTCAATTTTTTATGGTCCCTCTCACCCATTGCTCGACATTCTTGAGCAAAAATTCTGATACCTGATCCTTTCACTTCTTTTGTCGTTGTATCCACAGTTAATTTACTATTACTTGACTTTTTTTGTTCATGTTTGCCATTTTTTTCAAGAAGTTCTTGTGAAGCTGGTTTTGGTTTGGTTGAAATTTGTTTGAGGTCTGGTTTTGGTTTGGTTGGTATTGGTTTGAGGTCTTTCAAAATTTTCCCAACTAAATCAAAATTATTATTGGGACTAGTGTTCCCATCAGGCTGTTTTTGTATGCCACCATCTAAATTCAAACTTCCTGATGTGCTAGGTAACTTCCCTTTGACAACAGTAGTCTTGATATGCTCACTATCAAGCGTGTTTTTCACTATTGAGCCATTTAGAAATATACCAGTCTGACGATATTTAGCACAGTTCTCTGTAACATTATGGTTTAAAGAGTTAAGAGAATTACAACTGCTTTCTGTTGAAGCTACTTGCTTATTTTCACATTTAGTTTTTCCGCTTTCCCCTCCTGCATCATCTCTCATGCTTTTAAGCATTGAGAATTTCTCACTTGTTTGTATTTTCTCCTTTGCGACTTCTTGCTTTGTATCATAATCAGTCTGGTTTTCATTTACATCCTTCCGTTTTTCTTTTTCAACAATATTTTCCTTATTATCACTGCTGACCTTATTTTCGGTGCTCGTCCCTACTTCCATGGCAATAACTTTCACGTTAGTATCACTATTCCTGTGTGTGGATGTTCCATCTTTTCTGGTTTCTTGTAATTTATCGGTTTCACTTGTTTTTATACTTTCAATATCATTAGAATCAACATTCTTGGTCAAGCTGGAGTTTCTAACATCTGCCCTTCTTTCATTTTTCCATGATCTTATGGGAGAACTTTGAGTTGACATTTCTGAATCTGTCTCTTCTGTGCTAATTTTATTTTTCTTTTCATTTCTTATAATGGCATTACTTTTGTGTCCCCTACTCATTTTTTCATCAGTAGTATATCTATCTCTAGGTCTAGACCGACTTCTCGGTCTAGACCGAATTTTCTCTTTGTATTCTGTGGTTTTACTCCTCCGAGCCCACCTTTTATCATCAAATCCTCTGCCATAATTATCACGCCCACTCCAGTCATATCCATAATCTCTGGCTCTGTAATATCCTCTGCCTCTTCTCCTTCCAAAGTCATCTTCAAATCTACCTCTTCCTCTGCTTCTTTCCTGGGTATATCCATCATGGTCATGTGTCTTTAAAGCCTGATGAAAAGCCTGGGGGTCATAATCCATGCGCCTCATGTCTTGCCTGAAATTAAATCAAATTTTAAATCAACAACTGACCATTTTAAGGTAACTCTCCTTTTTGCTCCCCGGGATTGCTGTTAAGATATTTCAGGTTTGCGTTTCATTTCCATTGGTATCTCTGTTAGGAGTTGTGGGTTAATTGAATCAATTCCTGATCAATGACTTCACTTCTAGGTGTGGTTTAATTGTATGATTCCTGATCCTGGACTTTGTTTGATTTGAGGTTTCGCGTCCCTGTCAACAAAGTATAGATCATTTTGGAGAAGTTGCTTCCAATTTTGTGGGACTACCCGACAATGAGGTGAAATGACATCTCAAGCACTGTCGCCCAATGAAACCTATAGAGTTTATAAGCATGGACGGGCCGATTCGCATCGCTTTGCCTGGACACGCTTAAATCCTCTAATGGGTTTACCAGTGTTTGTGTGCGGTCCGTGTGATGGCTTTGAAGCATCTTTTTCTTCAAGCCCCGATGGGCGGGGGCGATGATCCTGGAGTTTAGTTCCGTTTTTATTCATCTGTCAACTTTGCAGGGCTCTGAAATGAGCCCGGAAAACTGCCAAATGAACCATAACAAGGCAAATTCTTAAATAAGACCTGTGCAAGCGGTATAATCTAGGACCAGCCTGTGCATCAAGCGAGTCTGAAGTTACATGGATAATACCGAGGCTCATTAGCTGCTGATATGCATCTTCCTTGCTCTTGAAGGTTTTGTCAGAGATAGAGGAACTTACATGTGATTTAAAATGTGTTTAACTCTTTAGGTACTAGTGTGTATACAGTAGTTAAGTACTACACAATTTCTGCTAGGTAGTTACTGCAGTGAGTTTATAGGCTGAGTCCCAGAGGTATTTTTAGCACTGCTGAGAAAATCTAATAATCAGCTAATCTCACCATGCACATTGTTTACTTTATTTATTTGTTGATGATAAATTAAATTTGATCTTATCTTTGCTGATTCTGATCCACTAAAATCAGATTCATTCCCATCAGAGTCACTACCTGAAGTCATGTTTTACCTCATATGACCTTGTGGAAATTCCAGAAACAAAGGCTTTTAAAAATAGAAAATACACTACCTACACATCTACACCTGTGGACACAAAAGCGTTCAAACTCTGATGAAGTACCTTTCAATGAATCTCTTTGCATCAAGTTAGTTGGACAAGCAAATGTCATTCAACAAAGTAGTCTAAAACTGGATCAAGAAATATACATTGATTGATGTTATTGTGGCAAGTACCTTTTTCCATTTTTAGATCTGACTGACATTCCAGAAGTATTCTGATTGGACAGTGCAAGGTCTACAATGAAATGTACAACACTTTGTGTTTTGAATTTTTTTCTGTCTTGCAGTTGACTGACAGGATGTAAGGAAATATTGAATGAAACATCAGTTCAAAATGAAATGAAGCTCATCAAAGTTTGAACGGATTTGTGTCCACAGGTGTATTTTAGTGCTGATTCTTTTATATGTTAATGAAGTACAGCATTTCTAAAACTTAATTTCATTGGTTTGATGGAATCTGTCCAAAATATTGTCCAATGAAGACAAGTGTTACAGTGACTTTTTTGACTGCTATAGACGTCTCTAAGAAATACAGGCCAGTTGCAGGCAGCGTGTGTATTCGTCAGTAAGGAATGCAGGTAGATTTCCAATAACTGGTATATCAGTCAGTAAGGTACAGCAGAGGTATAAGATAATGTTTATACACGTCTCTGGTGCTCAAAGAGTTAAGGTAAAGGGGTAAAATGAGAGGCTTTGCCAAGCATTTTTTATCCGGTCTTCCATTTTAATAAACTTAAATGATACTGTATTCGCCCTATATACCGCACTGTGCATTTATTTTATTTTTAGAAATTGCATAATCGTGGGGAAATCAGCCTAATAACTGCAAACACGTTAACATAAATTTCGGGTAACTTTTTGACAGTTGAACTGTCTTGTTAGTTTATACTAATTTATTTTAGTTCTATTGCGATGGAAGCTGCAAGCATATTTTGTCTCTCTCGAACACTCATTCCGGATGTTTTCACGACCCCGAAAAAGAGGCAGTGACTATTAGACCACTACTACCCATTTACACCTGGGTGGAGTGAGGCAGTGTCATTATGTGTCTTGCCCAAGGACACACCTCGATACCGGTGCCGATTTCGCACAACCTCTCAATCAGGAGTCGAACGCGTTAACCACTGCACTATTGAGGCAGACTGTCTTGTTCTGCTTTGAAAAAAAAAAAAAAAAACATATTTCCGTTAAACCCACATTCACTTCACGCATGATCGCACTACGTGTTTCTATAATGGCACATGAATTCCACAGTGTGAAGTCTTACATACACAAGTCAGTCATCCCTGCATTTCATGTGTATCAAAAGGTTTGGGAACCTCATTTAAATGAGGAATTAAACTTTATATTAGAACCGTCAAATTAATTTGAAAGAAATGAAGTTGCTGTGGTATAAGATTGTCAAATTGTTGGGATGTACCACAGGTGGACTCTAAAGTGTTTGCTATTTTTATTCGAAGAGGAGGTTCTGTTAAATGTTGGTTGATTGGAAAGAGGATTGGAGATTCCTTGCATTTACATTTCAGTGGGACGGTAAAGGATGGATGGATAATTTATTTTAGATGCTCAACCCTTAGACGGCATATAGCGTATAAAATACACTAGAAATATTGATATGTTCAATTATAAAAAGCTAATTTTAATGATTAAAGTTTAACAAATCTGATTTCTTTATGGTTTAAGTTTAACAAATCTGATTTCTTTATGGTAACTGATTGATAAATAAATATATTGTTTTTGTTTGTTTGTATTTGGAGTTTAACGGCCCAGTCAACACTATTTTGGTCATTTTACCTATTCACACTTTTCCTGGACAGGACTATATATACGTAAGTGGTTAACCAGTACAGTGCAAATTCTTTCACCAGAAACTGACAACAGTTGTCAACTGCCCTTCTTGGGAGAGAATGACTGTAGAATAGATTTCATGATCAATCACCAGGAAAGAATGTTGCCAACCCCGGCAGGAATGGAATCCTTGTCCTCCTGATCACCATTCAGACGCACATCCGACTGAGCTGAGTGTTAAAAAAGATTTTTATAGTTCTACATTAAAATATTTTGGACGAATATTTTTAATGCAAACGGTTCGTTACAAGATGCATAGCAAGGTGTTCATTTTTCAATATGAAAGAATGAGTGAGTAGATAGGGTGTCAAATTCGAAATCTGTATGCATATTAATTAAAGCTATGCAACAGAGAATGGCCTAAAGCTATTCAGTCAACATGGCTGTTATGATCCTAAGCTTCGGCCCCGCCCATCGGGGCTGGAAGAAATAGATGGGCTGCATGATGCTTCCAAACAGAGCTGAAACCGACCCGCACAAGAGTACTGGTAAACCGCTTAGAGCGGAGAATCTAAGCCTGCCCAGGCAAAGCGGTGCAAGTCAGCCCGTCCATGCTTATAAACCCTATTGATTTCATTAGGCTGCAGGGCTTGAGATGTCATTTCATTTTAATGTCCGGTAAAAGTCCCACAAAATTGGAAGGGATGTCTTCAAAATGACCTTTACAGTGTCGACGGGGACAATCACATTAAACCTCAAATCAAACAAATGATCCTAAGCTTTTGGACAGACGCTGCAAACTTGGCTATGACCCAGTCTAGAAGTGCAGTCTGATCAGGGTAAATGGGCTCCAAATGATTTCAAAGAATTTCATTTGTCTATTATTTATAAAACCTGTACAGTTGAACTTGTATAGACTGTATGCCTTTGAGACCAGTAAATGTCATTGCTGATCATTTTTCACCCATTGCATGCAGGGAAACTCCTAAAGGGGTACCTTGCTCATATCAGGGTCTGCACTATTTGCTCGCAGAATCTTCCATTAAAAAAAAAAAAAAAAAAAATAGACCTAACACGCCTTATATGCAGGGATTCTGCTGGCTCAAAATGTAGTTCAGACAAATTGTCCGGACAACTCCATAATTTATCGGACATATTGAATTTCATTTGGACAAATTTGAAAAGATGAAATTTTCTTACAATGAAATAGTCAATGTTACCACTTATTTGACAATATTGATCCTGACAACAATATTGATGTAAAGAAGAGTCCAAAATTATTTCAGACATTTTGTCCAGACTGGCCTGAAATCTTTGGACAATCATAATTTTTGAAGGACTATGGCCGATGTCCGACCCCAAACAAAATCCCTGATATGACAAATGGATATGTCCAACATTTAGCAATGGAAGAGTCCACTAGTATACAAAGGGTTAATTGTTAACTAGTGTCCCTGTTTTGTTGGTTCAACCATATCACCACATGGTTGTTTTTGATTTGCCGATTAAGCATCTCAGATGTTACCGAGAGGTTGCCTAGAAATAACGTGAAAAGACATCTGGTTAATGTCATACAATGTTTAACAAAATAAAGTGGCCACCAAATCTGAATACAATTGCTCTGTGCAACAAGCTCATTTTCAATGGCCATGCAGAGTTGCTTAAGGATGGTTTTAATTTTTAACCACACGACAACCCCCACCTTTGCAAACAAATTTGGGAGTTGAAATGTAAATTGGTGCGGCTAAATTAACTTATCATGTAGCAGGACAAGGGTTAACCCTTGTCCTGCTGAATATTCATATATGCCACACCCACTACTGATTATCAACCAATCAGATTACTTGATGCAAATTATTGCAACAAATTCACAATCTGAATGGCAAACAATGTAGATCCTGATCAGATGGCTTCGTCAGAAGCCATCTGATCTGGATCTTCATTGTTTGAAATATAAGACATATCCGGGCTCAGCAGGACAAGGGTTAAGGCTGTGTCTCACTCTTGATACACTCTTCATGTTTCAGACATGAGTCATAGCTCAAAGCAATGAAGCATACGGGTAACTATGGTGTTGGAAAAGAAACAGAGCTCCATATAAGGCGCTAAAAAAGCGCCTTATCTCTGCAAGAAACATGAATACTCATTAGAAGTCCCTCGCTGAGGCACTTCATTCTAGTGAGTACCAATAAATATGTTTTTCTGCAGAAATTGTAAGAAAGCAAATATGAAGATACCCCTCCTCTTATCTGAGGCTATGAGTAACTTCACCAACATTATAACAATTATCTGCAACATATGCATGAGCCCCCAGATAAGATAGGGTATCCAAATATTTTCCAAATTCTGCATGAAAACCTTTGCTGTGGGTACTCATTAGAAGCACTTTGCCAAGAGGCTTCTAACGAGTACCCACAACGTATGTTTTTGTGCAGAAATAAGAAAAAACATCAGTATTTTTCAGATGAAAAATCGCCATATCTGGAGGTATGACATATGTTTCTAACTAGATACAAGGAGACCTATATCCAGTAAGCATTCTACATAAATCTACAGCGGGCCGTTAGCGGCCCGTCAGGGTAGCTGACGGGCCACTAACGGCCCGCTGTAGATTTATGTAGAATGCTAGTAGGGATATATCCCTGCTCCTTATCTGGATGTGCACATGCACAAAGTAAAAGTTTGTTTGTTTGATTTGAGGTTTAACGTCCCTGTCAACACTGTAAAGGTCATTTTGGAGACGTTGCTTCCAATTTTGCGTGACTTTTACCCGACATTGAGATGAAATGACATCTCAAGCCCTGTCGCCCAATGAAACCAATAGGGTTTATAAGCATGGACCGTCTGACACTCACACCACTTTGCCTGGGCAGGTTAAGATCCTCTAAGCCGGTTACCAGTACTCGTGTGTGGGTCGGATTCAGCTCTGCGTGGAAGCATCATTCAGCCCATATATTTCTTCAAGCCCCGATGGGCGGGGGCTGAACAAAGTAAAAGTATGGTCAGTCTTAACGGCAGCACCCCATTCACAAAGCAAATCGGTACTTTTGGGTTGATTGGGAAACTGCACGTGGTCCTGTGGGCAGTTGTTCAAAACTAACGATGTTGTTAGTTAATGTATCGTTAAAACTTTATTCATTTATTATGGCAAATATGCTAATATTTTTGTTGAAAAAAAAAAAAAGAGCAGCTTTTGCATTCATTTGCAAAAGCTGCTCACAATTTTTCAGCAAAAATTCAAAAACTTTAAATATTAAACTTGCTAGAATAGTTAACAAAATGACCACTAACGAGCTTGTTAAGCTAACTATGCTTTGAACAACTGCCCCCTGAACTTTGGAAGACTAATATGTACAGTAGCGCAAGAGAATTTCGTTAACCCCCAATATTCATGTATTTCATGCATTGTAGATCCTGATCAGATATGTGTGAAGCTGCGTCTGATTTTATGTCTACACTGTTTGCTTAATCCAACAGGTGTCCAGTCTAGGTTCTACAGTTAACCATTTAACCCATTGTATACCAGTGGACTCTTCCATTGCTATATGTTGGACAAGTCCATCTGCCATATAAGGGGTGTCCAGACTACATTTTAGTTTTTATTGATATTCTATTTTGAAGGAAAATTCTGTTAGAAAATAGTGCAGGCCTGATCAGATGCCGCGCTCTCCCGTCTGATCTGGGCCTGCACTGTTTGCCAAGGTACCCCTTTAGGGGTTTGCCACATGCAGTGGGTTAACACAATGCTCTGCTGGAACAGACTGCACATTAACCCTTATCTTGCTGAATATTCATTTAAGCCACACCCATTTCCGTCTATCAACCAATCAAATTACTTGATGTAATTTATTGCTACAAATTCATAAACTGAATGCCAAACAGTGTAGATTCTGAAGAAGCCATCTGATCTGGATCTACACTGTTTGCAAAGATAGGGGTTGTCGTGAGCAGCAAGATTAAAGGGTTAGAGTACTGGTAAGCCACTTATAAGGTGACTCTTGAGACTGCCCAGGCTGGACTGTCCCTTGTTGTAAACCCTAGTGGTTTCTTTTGTGGGTAGGGCTCAAATTGTCAATATTCACCTCAATGTTGGGTAAAATCGCAGCAAAACTGAAGCATAATCTCCAAAATGGCCTAGTTACTGACTTTAGTGTTGATGGGGATACAAAAAATCAACTCAAACATAAACACAACACTGATGTCATAATGACAAGAAAAATGTACCTGGAATTTGTACAAGCCATGTGAACATCAGCAATGTAAAGCTACTGCACTAAACAAATTAGGTAAACTGACAATCAACACAAACAATATGTATGCTAAAGGTTTTTGTGTCACACAAAAAATAGTTAAGATAAATAGAAACATGTAGGGTACGCAGGGATTTTTTTTTTCATCATGATCAGCTCCAGATTAGTAGGAGAATTATTTTTTCTACTATTAAAACCTTAACCCGGCCCCCGCCCATCGGGGCTTGAAGAAATATAATATGGGCTGCATGATGTTTCCACGCAGAGCTGTAACCTACCTGCACACAAGTACTGGTAAACCGCTTAGAGGATCTGAGCCTGTCCAGACAAAGCGGTGCGAGTCGGCCCGTCCATGTTTGTAAACCCTATTGGTTTCAATGGGCAGCAGGGCTTGAGATGTCATTTCATCTCAATGTCGGGTAAAAGTCCAACAAAATTGGAAGCAAGTCTCCAAAATGATCTTTACAGTGTTTATGGGGACGTTAAACCTCAAATCAAACAAACAAAATTAACCTGTAACCCTTGTCCTGCTGAGCCCGGATATGCCTTATCTTTCAAACAATGAAGATACAGATCAGATGAAAAAGCCATCTGATCAGGATCTTCATTGTTTGTCATTCAGCTCATGAATTTGGTGCAATAATTTGCATCAAGTAATCTGATTGGTTGATAATCAGTAAAGGGTGTGGCATATATAAATATTCAACAGGTCAAGGGTTAAGATGCCAATCACGATAACTGTCTCTGCAGGTTACTTTTTGCGAACAGTGTCCATAGGGGCTTGAAGAAATATATTGGCTGCATGATGCTTCCACGCAGAGCTGAATCTGGCCCGCACACTAGTACTGGTAAACCGCTTAGAGGATCTAAGCCTGTCCAGGAACCGCGGTGTGAGGCGGACCGTTAATGCTAATAAACCCTATTGGTTTCATTGGACGACAGGGCTTGAGATGTCATTTCATCTCAATGTCGGGTAAAAGTCCCACAAAATTGGAAGCAACGTCTCCAAAATGACCTTTACAGTGTTGACGGGGAGGTTAAACCTCAAATCAAACAAAACTAAAACTTTTTTGTATGGGAAAAGCAAAAATTCTTTGAAAAAAAAAACACCCTAAAAATCAAAGAAAAATTCTCCGAGGTCTCTAAAAAAGTTTGGGTAGGCCCCAAAAAAGTAGGGTCGGTAGGGTTTCCGGAAACAAGACATTTTTTTTTGCGCTATATAAATATATACACTATAAAACACTATTTAGGTCAAGTCAATCTGTTCAGTTTACCTATTCACACTTTTTCTTGGGCCGGCCACATAATATATTATGGTTAACCAGTACCGTGCAAATTCTTTCACCAGAAACCAACAACTGTCCTTCTTGTATCAGCAGAAGCCTTCGTGGTGTATTGGTTACGCTACTCGCATTGTAAACCAGTGGTCACAGGATCAACCCCGGGCTTCTCCAGACTTTCGGATGAGTCTTTAAACCGAGGTCCCGTCTCAGTATGACCTTAGCTGTTGGTGGGACGTAAACCCCAAACTCACTCACTCACTCTTGTATCAGCAGGGAGGAGATATAATAATCTATGTCCTCAGAAGAATATTACTCAACCTGGTAGGTATCAATGTATTAAACCCATGACCTGAGCAACAGTACAAAACATGCGACCAGGCCAGCTGCATAGACTTTCATCTGACTGTTCATCTGTGCAGTCTGATCAGGACTTGCTGAGTACATGTCTATCATGCACACTCATTTTTGGGTTGATGTGTTGGGCTTTATGTCTAACAGTGACCGGCTCAGGTGATGGGTCACTGATATTTTCTTTATTTTGGTTTTACAACCCTTTCAAGATTATTTCACTCATACTGTGCCGACTGTTAATCAGGTGGGCGAAAACCAGAGTACCTGGAGAAAAAACACCTGACCTTCTGTTGCAGAACTTGGCGTCCCACATGTGACCCAAGCCAGGCTCGAACCCACAGCAGTGAGAGACCTAATGATTAAGAGTCAGCGCTCTTATCCACTAAGCCACGGAGGCCCGCTTGCGATGGGTCACTGGGCCAGATCAGAGGCAAAAAGTAAAACTATTTTTATGATGCAGAGCTGTCCTTGATTATGCAGGTGCACATAACAGCAAGTCAGCTGGTTACCATTATGAAAATACTGTACATTGCAAACTTAACCGTTGAAAAAAAAAATGATAATTTTTAGATACAAAAATTAGATACAAAAATGTGATATGCTCAAATGTAGATTGTGTGTACTCGTAGTACCGCCTCATCGATATCCATCTGATTTGGGAAATAGGTTGGGCTGCATGATGCTTCCACACAGAGCCGAAACCGACCATATGACCACTTAAAGGGTCTAAGCAGGCAAAGTGGTGCGTGTCGGGCTTAAAAACCCTATTGATTTCATTGGGCGGTTGGGCTTGAGATGTCATTTCAGCTCGATGTCGGGTAAAAGTCCCACAAAATTGGAAGCAATGACTCCCATTTCATTTTGGGGGGTTTAAATGTCAATCATTTCGAGCTGATTGTTCATCAGGTGGTCAAAAATCAGAGTACCCGGAGAAAAATCACCGGACTGTCCGTTGCTGAATGTTGTCTCACATATAACCCTCATCAGGCTCGAACCCACAGCGTGTGAGCGCTAATTATTTAAGAGTCAGTGCTCTTATCCACTGGGCCATGGAGATCCGTAATATGTCTACAAAATTACAAGTCAGACGCCCATCCGCCTGAGCTACCGAGGCAGGCTAAACACATTCTGATTGGAAATTAAAGGAATGTATTAGGTAACTCCTATCCTGCTGTTCACGACAACCCCTATCTTTGCAAACAGTGTAGATCCAGAGAAGCCATCTGATCAGGATCTACACTGACTTTCGGTTTATGAATTTGTTGGAATAAATTACATCAAGCAATTTGATTGGTTGATAGACAGGAATGGGTGTGGCTACATTGAATATTCAGCAATATAAAGGTTAAGAACAAAGTGAATTGAAATAGCATGGGTTTTGTCCACCCGGTCAAAATTGTGTGGGACGTTTTGTCCATCTGGTCAAAAATCATGGCATGGAACGTTTCGTCCTACATTTCTTCTTTAAATGCAAACAAAAATTACGATTCAACAAGATTTCGCAGGGAAATAATTTTCCATCCGCTCAATGAAATGTACACAAAATCACGTGCCAAAGCACACAAACTGTGGTTGAAAAACTAGCAAAAAGAAAAAATCTGGCACTGAAGTTTGTGTCGCTTTTTCACGTTAGCAAAATAAATGACAAACACTTTTTAAATTCACACGTGCACACGAATTATTCAACTATTCAGTTTATGCTCGCATTTTAATCTATACATCCTGCAACACCTTTCTCGCGAGTATTATGTGCAGCTGCGCGCGCCTCAAGCTGTTGAGTGCTCCGATATGTTTAAATCATGAACAATTTAAATTTTACTCAATCGTAAAACGCGCGGTACTCATACTTTTTATTTTATTTTCTTATACTAAGTTATGAAAAATGAAAAAAAAAAATAATTAAATAAATAAAAATAATTAAAAAAAAAAATGAAAACCTAGATCTATCGAGCAAAATATTAATTAAAAAAAAAAAAAAAATGAAACGAATGGCATGCGAAAGTTTAAAATGTAGCAAGTAGTCTACATACATATGAGGCGTTATCCGTTTAAAACAGAATGCGTTTCAATGACAATTTATAAATTTCAAACACCATAATTCCTGTTCTGAACTCAAATCCAATTGACATTTACCACCAATCCCTATCCGAACTGTGATGGCCCCACTCTGGACCATGTATTGGATCTCCCCGCCTACTGTTAAAACCTTGCATTTTTTACGGCCAGGCGAGAGACATTTTTTACCAGCGACACCCTCCTGTCGTTCATACTTCTCCGCCGCGACTGAGACGATGCGCGGAAATCTCGTGTTATATACCATCGTCATGATGATATTGGTTTCCGAATACAATGGCTGAACTGTTTAACTACGACTGCCCTGGATAGAAAACTTGGTCATACAGCAGGAAACCATCATCATTATTTATTCATGACGTAGACTTGATTAAGGCGGAGCCATTTCCAAGCGTGGCGCGATTGCACAAGCTGTGGAAAATTTTCGTTCGTTTGTACCTGAGCGTAATCTGGCGGAAACCGGTCGAAACCAGTTGCAACTGGGCTACGTGTCAAGGCCGACTTGTTTATTCACGAGATAAAGGAAAAATACCGCCTGAGGATAGTGATTAGAAACGAATGGAAAATTACACCAGAAGTCGATCGTAATTTGGTTCAATATTGGACAAAGCCCAGGATTTTTGTTTGATATTTGTTCATTAAATTCAGCTGCCTACGTGATTTATTTACTGATTTTTTAGATTCACAGAAACAAGACAAAGCGAGTGTCATACATTATTTCGAACCATAGATTATGAGCACAGGTCAGGAACATTACGTCACATGGACCGATCCATCCAGAAAGCATGGGGAAAGACGGTCACCATATATAGCGTTATCTGATGAATCGGTCGAATGCCGAAACACTACATTTGCATAATTTCACATGGGTAACGTGAAGTTTAGACCCTACCAAACCCAACCTTATGTAGAGAAAAGGGGTTAATCGGGGTGGTTCTTATTTTTGCTGAAAAACTTAGGTTGTGGGTACTCTTTAGAACCGTCTTGTTGAGGCGGTTCTAGCGGACACCAACGATCTATAATTGAACTAGAAATTAGAAAAATATCAAACACTTTCATCTGAAAGACTTTCATCATTTTAGCACACGGTGCTGCTGCGCGTTTGGGTCAATTGGAAAGCAATCAACAGAAGAACATGCCTACGGCGGATATGCTCTCTTGACTTGTATCAAAGCACTGCTATTACTGAATGGTCCCACATCTTGCGGTGTGGTCCTGAACTTAGACTGCAACTGTAAGGTGTAACCCTGCTGACTGTATTAATTTAGCCACACACATTTCTGACTTTACTATATTAATTGAATAAATCCTGACCATCTGATCTGGATCTACTGTGAATGCCTGTTTGGAAAAGACTGGCTTGTCACCTTCGGCAGAAACCATTAAATGACAGTATCTGAATCAATTCGCCAATATGAAAACACGCTGAAAATTTTGCCACCAAGCATTACGATAACTCACCCGTGTTACAAGGTGCATTTTTCACATCTCCTAAATGGGTACTTTTCTGATGGAAATCCTTGATATTTTTCTTGTTTATAAATGCTCAAAGCATAGGTTGAAGGTGCTCGTTATAACCACCTCAGTGAGGCAGTTCTAACGAGTACCCACAGCCTATGCATTGGAACAGAAATAAGAAAAATATAGTATATCTCTGTAAACCCCAGTTTTCTTTATATAAAGTGGGGTTTCGGGGGTCTTCATTCACGGACTTGTTCACGTAATGGAAATGATTTTTTTTTAACCAAAACTTCCAATATTTTTCATACTTCTGCTCTAAACATAGATTGTGGGTACTTGTTAGACCCCCCTCGACGAGGCGGTTCTAACAAGTACCCATAATCAATGTTTTGGAGTAGAAATGAGTAAAGTAATGTATGCCCATGAAAGCTCCAGTTTTACTATACAAAAGTGAGGTTTGCGGGGGTCAAAATTATAACCGTGTGTTTTCGTGATGGCTAGGACCCTGATTAGATGCCACAGTGTTACGATAACACACCCGTACAACACAGTGCATTTAATGGCTACTTTTAGATGAAAATCTATGATATTGAAAACGTATGTTGTGCGGGCTTGTTAGAGCCGTCTTATTGAGGCAGTTCTATCGAGTACCCACAACCTATTTCTTGGAACAGAAATAAGAAAAATAATTTATACCAGTTTTCTCTACATAACGAAAACACGCCTATACAATTTTGACCCCCTTGAACCCCACTTTTATATAGTAAAACTGGGGTTTCCGGGGGCATAAATTATTTTTCTTATTTCTGCTCTAAAATATAGATTGTGGGTACTCGTTAGAACCGCCTCAATGAGGCGGCTCTAACGAGTGCCCTAAAATATCGATTGTGGGTACTTGTTAGAACCGCCTCGATGAGGCGGTTCTAACGAGTGCCCACAATCTATATTTTGAGCAGAAATAAGAAAAATATCACAATTTTTCATCATAAAATTTTCGTTTTTTTTGCGATAAAGGTGGCAATGTATTTGTATAGGCGTGTTTTTGTAATGATATAAATAATGGGCTTAGGGAGTGTTCTGACTTGTTATCGTGATGCAATGAGGACTATGATTTGGATCAACACTTCACCGAAGTCCCATGGATATATAGGTTTACCACTTAACCCTTCTCTTGCTGAATATTCATTTTAACCACACCCATTTCTGACATTGAACCAATCAGATAACTTGATGTAATTTATTCTTACAAGGCCATAAACTTAATATCAAACAGTGTAGATCCTGATTCAGAAGCCATCTGATCTGGATCTTCACTGTTTCCAAAGATAGGGGTTGTTGTGAACAGCATGATAAGAGTTAAAATTCAAAAATATTTTCCTGCACTTTTGGTTTGGTTTTATGGCCCTTTAAGATAATTTCACTTATTTCGGGCCTATCGTTAATCTGGAGCACCCAGAGAAAAACAACCTGACCTTTTATTGCAGAACTTGGGAGTCTCACAGGCTCGAACCAAATCAGTGAGAGAACTAATTATTTAGAGTCGACACTTGCCCATTAGGCCATGGAGGCCTGCTGAAGGTCTGTTAACCCTTTTTTTCCAAACGGAATCTTCCTCCTTATACATGTATATGGTAGGAGTCCATTTCGAAATTTAGGGGTGACAGGATGTGTTACCTTTAAAATTTATTTGGAAAATACATGTTTTTTTTTTTTTTTTTTTTTTTGGTTTGGGTTTTACGGCCCTTTCAAGATTCTTTCACTCATATCGAGCCGGTCGTTAATCAGAGGTGGGCGAAAACCGGAGTACCCGGAGAAAAACCACCTGACCTTCCGTTGCAGAACTTGGCGTCTCACACGTGGCCCGAGCGAGGCTCGAACCTACGGCGGTGAGAGACCTAATGACTAAGAGTCAGCGCTCTTATCCACTAGGCCAGGAAAATACATGTAGCTGAACTGTTTGCAAATAATGTAGGCCCTGACCAGATGCCACATTCTGTGGCGTCTGATCTGGGCCTGCACTGTTTGCCAGGGTACCTGTTTTTGGGTTTCCAGTAAATAATGGGGTAAAAACATATCACTGAATACTCAACTACACAAAACCTTTCATTTGCACAAAGTTTAACATTGTTGGTCAGTAATAATAAAACTGTTACACCATTAACTTTGGGTCAGTGAGGTACTTTTCTGGTCAGTTATTTATTTATATCTCTGAAGGTAAATGAAAGCACTGACAGCACTGGTCTTGAGTACGGGCTGCAAAAATGGTCCTGAAAGGGGGGACTAAGACTATTTCGTTTTAAATCTTAAATTCCTGTGTTGTAACCAAACAATGTAGACCCTGATCAGACACTGCAGCCTGTGCCATCTGATCTGCCTCTACACTGTTTGCCAAACCCAGCACAGGATTCCAGTCAAGACTCTACAGATACATTGATTTAACCCTTATCTTGCTGAATATTCATTTAAGCCACACCCATTTCTGTTGATCAACCAATCAAATTATTTGATGTAATTTATTGCTACAAATTCATAAACTGAATGCCAAACAGTGTAGATCCTGATCAGATGGCTTCTTCAGAAGCCATCTGATCTGGATCTACACTGTTTGCAAAGATAGGGGTTGTCGTGAACAGCAAGATAAGGGTTAAGAACTGCGTATAAAAAAGGATCCATTACATAGATTTCCTACAAATCAAAGAAAGTCACGTGGACATCAGCACTGAGGAGCTTCTGTGCTTAGTAACTTGGGAGGGGGTCTTTTGATAAACAACTAGAAATGTGTTAATATGACACAGATGCCACTGCCCAGGGGCTCACCTCCCCCCCAAAAATATGCTGCAACAACAGCTGCCATCAGACAGCATAAGTTGTCTGAAAGAGTGTCCTTAAAGTCATTGGCATAGCTGGAGGTATTGTTGATTAAACTGTTGAAAAAAATAACTATCATCATACCAAATATGAACTCAACCCATCAAATTGTTTAGGAAATATGAGATCTTAAAAACTTTAACATTACAAATTTCTACGTTTATGACCTTGACCTTGAGATCATGGTGCCAAATATAAACACAATCTATCATATGGTTTGGCAAATAAAATTATGAGCTCTTAAATTAACATTAAAAATTTCGAAGTCTGTGACCATGACCTTGAAGTCTCAGGCATGGGTGGGAGTACCGGTATTGCCCAATAAACCTTCGGACCTATCCCCATATCTATCCCCATAGCAAATTAAAACTAAATCTATCATACGGTTTGGAAAATATCTTTTGAAATTAAAAGACCTTCACCTTGAGGTCATGGGCATGGGGGCATAGCTGAGTAAAACTTTGGACCTATATCTATCATCATACCAAATATGAACCAAATCCAACGCATGGTTTAGATAATATGAGTTCAGGTTATACCTGACCCGAGTCTAACGGGATTACGTATTTCTTGCACACCAGACAAGGAAATCCGTGATTTTACCCTGGGATAGAAATTCATGTTCTGACCCTGATGTTCCGACCCTAAATCGAATATAATCGCGTGTTTGATAAATACGCTAGTTGATTACGACCTTGTATGCGCCGTAGTTAAGGTTGACGTCACAGCATGTTACGTGACGTCACTAAACATTACTGCAGTGTCAACACAATATGGCAGACGTTGGTAGCCGAATTGACTGTGGCATTAAAAAGCCGCGCTAAGAAATGGAAGGTATGCAAGAAAAAGAATCCAATATGGGTGTCAGGGGTGGATAGAAAAATCCGTCCCTCGGGATCACTGTCCGGCATAACTCGGTAAGCCTCGTGATGCCGGACAGTGACCCTCGGAACAGATTTTTCCATCTTCCCCACACACCCATATAAGATTCTTATAGTTTTGTTTGTTTTTTGTTTGATTTGAGGTTTAATGTCCCTGTCAACACAGTATAGGTCATTTTGGAGATGTTGCTTCCAATTTGTGGGACTTTTACCCGACATTGAGATGAAATGACATCTCAAGCCCTGTCGCCCAATGAAACCAACTGGGTTTATAAGCATGGACGGACCAATTGGCACAGCTTTGCCTGGGCAGGCTTAGATCCTCTAAGCGGTTTACCAGTACTCGTGTGCAGGTTGGTTTCAGCTCTGCGTGGAAGCATCATGCAGCCCATCTATTTCTTCAAGCCCCGATGGGCGGGGGCCACAGATGATTCTTATAGTACAGACATTGGTACAGAAGGACATACATACATATACACGGACACACGTATGGAAAACCAAAAAACTATATGCCCCCAACATCATCCGATGCGGGGGCATAATAACCCCCAAAAATAAGAAAAATAATGACTACTTTCTAAAACCCTATTTTCCCCGCTAGGAAGTTTGATTTATCAGGTAATCATTTAATAGACTTGGTAACCTATTTGCCAATTAAGTATGTCCCTTATTTCATACCACAACCAATGTGCGGACTGAGTTGAATGGCGACCACAATCCCAAATAAACGAGGTGGTTCTAAAGAGCACCCACAACCTATGTTTTCAAGCAGAAATAAGAAAAATGTAAAAATAGTAATAAAACAAATCATAAGAAATGTCCTTTTCCCGGTATGAAAGAATGCGTCCAAAGTAGCATTACATTAAGTTAAACCTAAATTTCCTGCTGTTCACGACAACCCCTACCTTTGCAAACGGTGTAAAGCCAGATCGATCTACACCGTTATGCAGTTTGTGAATTGAACATAACAAGTAATCTGGTTGGCTGATAGCTGGTAATGGGTGTGGCATAATTAATATATTCAGCAGGATAAGAGTTAACCAGATCACGCAGTTGTTGGTATACCATCATAAATACCCACTTTTTCTGTGAATATAAGTTAGGCAGAACTACATGTAAGTTAAAAAAAGTTGGGGGTCATGTTGAGGCCAAGGTCACACCAAAATTATCCCAATTTATTTTATATTCCAAGGGCCATCCAATAACCAAAGTTTCAGAAGTGTAACTCCAATAGTTTAGAAGATATGATAAAGTCATACTTTTTTACCTTTGACCTTAGGACATGTTTAGGTAGAGGTAGCACCAAAAGTAGCCCAATTCATTCTATATCCCAAAGGCCATCCAATAACCAAAGTTTCAGAAGTGTAACTCCAATAGTTTAAAAGATATGGCAGTCATACTTTTTGACCTTTGATCTTGGGGTCATGTTGAGGCAAAGGTCACACTAAAAGTAGCCCAGGCCATCGAAATCTCATACTATCCACTTCAAAAGTGTAACTTTACTGGTAGCAGAGATCCATTAACAAGAAACATGAGGGATTGACAGGCAGACACCCACACACATGGACTGACGATCACTCGACTCTGGTACGGAAACAATATGCCCGATTTTTCTTCGAAAAAAAAAAAAAAGCGGGTATAATAAGCAAATATATTGAACACTTTTACAGTAAGAATTAGGTAGAGATAAAACCATTACTAGTCAGACTAAGCCAACGAGTCTCCTGCTCCTAACCCATTGTATGCTAGTGGACTCTTCCATTGCTATATGTTGGACAAGTCCATTTATCATATAAGGGTGTCATGCCTATTTTTTTTCGTTTTTATTTTATTTTTGACAGAAAATTCTATTAGCAAACAGTATAGGCCCAGATCAGACGCCAGTGGCGTCTGATCGGGGCCCACACTGTTTGCAATTAGGTACCCCTCTAGGGGTTTCCTGCATACAATGTGTTAAAGGAAAAAATTTGCTCCCAAAGGTCCAGAGTAAACTCTTTCCGCCAAGAGCAAATCCAAAGTGGTCGGGAGGTGGAGGAAAATTGTTCCCGTGACTGACTTTAAGCGGGAACCCCCAAAACAGGATACCCGCACACAATGCAGGCCCAGATCAGACGCCGCTGTATGAGGCCTAAACTGTTTGCAAAAAGTTTGGCCATTCTTCAAGTAAGTTACAAAGATAAACAATCTGATACCCCTATATTTTGAAATCAACTCCTGTTTATGCAATGCAGAAGATTCCTGGTTATTATTCAGTGCAAAACCGGCTCAAATCAGCCCTAACCTTTATGATGGGGCAGGAAAATTTCCCCATAATGAACACAATTTTCATTACCCACATACCTAATAGGCTGGATGAGTGCTGGGCCCATGGCAGGTGGCATCATGCTGGGAACTGGCAAAATCATGAGTTATATAAGTGTCTGTTATGCAAATTATGTATCATCTCATATCCAAAGCTTAATCCAGAACAGAAAAAGTGTCAAATACTCATAAGTCCTTTCACAAATTTACTTAAGCAGATTTGAACATCAAATGCAGAATTTAGTACTGAATATAAAAAGATGGTCAAGAACTGATATACATCTGGATCTGATTTCATCTTGCTATCAATGTTAACCTTAAATGGCCACATGGACAATCAAAACAATAGGTAGCTGTCAAAGTCATACACTAAATATATCAAAGATGTAACTTTATCTGATTTCCACACTGCTATCTGATCATTCCCTCACATTACAGCAAAACCAATCAGCACATATTGTGTCTGTTCTTGTGCAAAACCCATTATAATGACAACATTATTGGAAAGAACCCTGAAAGTCAAGATTAGATGGATTAACCCTTGTCCTGCTGAGCCCGGATATGCCTTATTTTCCAAACAATGAAGATCCAGATCAGATGGCTTCTGATGAAGCCATCTGATCAGGATCTACATTGTTTGCCATTCAGATTGTGAATGTGTTGCAATAATTTGCATCAAGTAATCTGATTGTTTGATAATCGGTAGTGGGTGTGGCATATATGAATATTCAGCAGAACAAGGGTTAATAATATTGTATTCAATATTCCAACAAATATTGTACTCCTAGATTGTTAAAAACTCATAAGTCCTTTCACATGAGCAGATTTGAACATCAAATGCAGAATTTAGTACTGAATATAAAAAGATGGTCAAGAACTGATATACATCTGGATCTGTTTTCATCTTGCTATCAATGTTAACCTTAAATGGCCACATGGACAATCAAAACAACAGGTAGCTGTCAGTCATACACTAAATATATCAAAGATGTAACTTTATCTGATTTCCACACTGCTATCTGATCATTCCCTCACATTACAGCAAAACCAATCAGCACATATTGTGTCTGTTCTTGTGCAAAACCCATTATAATGACAACATTATTGGAAAGAATCCTGAAAGTCAAGATTAGATGGATTAATAATATTGGATTCAATATTCCAACAAATATTGTACTCCTAGGACTGATGAGTTCAAGTTGGATTGTTACAATCCAAAAATTTTGGCTGTCAAGATATCTCTCATGGTCTATGGTAATAGGACTCCTAAAATAAGCACACACTGACAGAAGGGGATGACTGCAAATGATACCAGCCTGTGAGATTGCAATAATTAAGCACTACAATTTATTTGGTCCAAAATCGACTTTTTGTGGAAACTGGCATCACTGTACCTTTTGAATTACTTGCAAACAGTGAAGACTCTGATCTGTGTTCAGAGATCTGGGTGTCCACTGTTTATGTATGTCTATTTCAGGTTGATTATTTATCAATCAACCAATCAAGTTAATAGCTTCCCTAGAATCGTACAGGTGACCAATAGTGTTAAACTTAGCACATGTGAGCAAGTTGATCTGTGTCCTCTCTGGCACATGTTAGTGTCACTGAATATGTCCTATCATAAGGAACATGAATATGTATGAATCAGAATCAGAATTGTTACTGGTGAAAATGGTTTATGGGTGGGCTCTCAACAGTTTCTCAGGTAAAACCATCGCAAATACCGGTACCCGCAATTCTGCGAATATCACTACCCGTAATGACTATGTATATGTAAGCTACGCAAAACTACATGTTAGTTAAAAAAAAGTTGGGGGTCATGTTGAGGCCAAGGTCACTCCAAAAGCATCCCAATTTATTCTATATTCAAAGAGCCAACCAATAACCAAAGTTTCAGAAGTGTAATTCCAATAGTTTAGAAGATATGGGAAAGTCATACTTTTTGACCTTTGACCTTGGGGTCATGTTTAGGTCATGGTCACACCAAAAGTAGCCGAATTCATTCTATATTCCAAAGGCCATCCAATAGTCAAAGTTTCAGAACTGTAACTCCAATAGTTTAGAAGATATAGCAAAGTCATACTTTTTGACCTTTGATCTTGGGGTCATGTTGAGGTGATGGTCACACGAAAAGTCGCCCAGTACCATCTACATCCCATGTTTTATCCACATGCAAAGTTTAAAAAAGTGTAACTTTACTGGTTGCAGAGATCCATTTACAAGAAACGAGATGGACTGACAGGCAGACACACACACAGACTGACGACCACTCTGGTACGAAAACAATATGCCTGATTTTTCTTCGAAAAAAGCGGGTAAAATAAGCCAATATAATGAACACTTTTACAGCAAAGAAAGGCAGAGATAAAACTAGTCAGACTGAGCCAACGAGTCTCCTGCTCTTAACCCATTGTATGCTAGTGGACTATTCCATTGCTATATGTTGGACAAGTCCATTTGTCATATAAGGGGTGTCAGGCCTACTTCTGCATTTTTATTCTTTTTTGGATTCTGTTAGGAAACAATGTAGGCCCTGATCAGTTGCATGTTCTGATCTGGGCCTACATTGTTTGCCAAGGTACCCCTTTAGTTGTAAATTTCCTGCATACGTGTTAAAAGAAAAAAATTTGCTCCCAAAGGTCCAGAGTAAAACGCAAATCCAAAGTGGTCAGGAGGTGGAAGCAAATTGTTTCCTTGACTGATTTTAGTCGGGAACCCCCAAAACGGGATACCTGCAAACAGTTTAGGCCCAGATCAGATGCCGCTGGCTGCTGTATGCGATGACTGATCTGGGCCTAAACTTTTTGCAAAAAGTTTGGCCATTTTGCAAGTAAATTTCTAAGATAAACAATCTGATACCCCTATATTTTGAAATTGTCTCCTGTTTGTGCAAGGCAGAAGATTCCATTCAGTGCAAAACGGGCTCAAATCAGCCCTAACCCTTATGATGGGGCAGGAAAATTTCCCCATAATGAACACAATTTTCATTACCCACATACCTAATAGGTCGGATGAGTGCTGGGCCTATGACAGGTGGCATCATGCTGGGAACTGGCAAAATCATGATTTGTGTCAGTGTCTGTTATGCAAATGATGTATCATCTCATAGCCAAAGCTTAACCCTTCTCTTGCTGAATATTTATATATGCCACACCCACTACCGCTTATCAACCAATCAGATTACTTGATGCAAATTATTGCAACAAATTCATAATCTGAATGACAAACAATGTAGATCCTGATCAGATGGCTTCGTCAGAAGCCATCTGATCTGGATCTACATTGTTTCAAAGATAAGGCATATCTGGGATTAGCAGGACAAGGGTTAATCAAGAACAGAAAAAGTGTCAAATACTCATAAGTCCTTTCACATGTTTACATAAGCAGATTTGAACATCAAATGCAGAACCGAATTTACAAAGATGGTCAAGAACTGGTATACATATTGTGGGCATTTAGATAAGTATTGATAGCAAGATGAAATCAACCTGATTTCATCTTGCTATCAATACTTATCTAAATGCCCACAAGGACACAAACACAACAGGTATCTATCTATCAAAGTCAAACACTAAATATAACAAAGACATAATTTATCTGATATTCCACACTGCTATCAGATTGATCATTCCCTCAGTATAATGGCAATCTTGGGTCTGCTCTTGCAATTGGAAAGAATCCTCCGGTGTCTGATCAGGGCCTCCGCTGTTTGCTAAAAGTTCAGTTGTTTTTCAAATAAATTTTGATGAAAACACAACCAGACACCCCTGAATTTTGAAATGAACTCCTGGAAGATTCCATTTGGTACAAAAAGGGTTAACTTGCAGCCAAGGAAAAAGAGCTTAAGCCTCTTTTAAGCAAAAAGACCTCTGTAGCTAATTTGAGAACCCCCAAATCACCACTTATGCAGTCTGTGGTACTCTTAATTTGAAACCCTGAGGGGAAACTCTGTGGCTTTCAGCTGACCAAGGTCTGCTGACCTTGCAGCGGTCTCCGGACGTTAGCCCCCCAGGACGTTTGCCCCCCAATGACTTAATCGAAAAATGGACATTTGCCCCCCCCCTTGAAAATGCGACCCGGACATTTGCCCCCCAGAGCTTATTTTTGGTATGGACATCTGCCCCCCCAGTGCTTATTTTACAGGTGGACATTTGCCCCCCACTGCTTATTTCAGAAAGGGACATTTGCCCCCCAACCTGGATAGAACCATCTCTAGATAGTTCTAACATGTTCCTACAATCTTTTGTTTTTGAACAGAAATTAAGAAAATAATGCAAACCCTTGTATACCTTAATTTTTTTTCTGAAATGTTGTTATTTCTTAAAATTCTGTTTGTTCATTTCCATTCATTTTCCCCTTCACTTTCATCTCTACTATAAGTCTGTTCTATCTCTTTTCGGGGACAACAAAAATGGCAATCACTAAATTCAGCATTTAGAATGTTTTCTTCTTGTTGTTTTAGAAGCAAATTGGGCTTGACATATTTCATGCAAATTACATGGCAGACAGTATTTTCAAAAAGATTTGACTTGGCATTTCGTTAACTCTTTTTTTTTCTGTACCAAATGCAATCTTCATGCTTACATATAGCAGAAGTCCTTTACTAAATTCAGGGGTGTCAGGTTATGTTTTCTTCAAAATTTATTTTGACAATGACTGAATTTTTAGCAAACAGTGGAGGCCCTGATCAGACGCCGCATTCTGTGGCGTCTGATCTGGGCCTGCACTGTTTGCCAGGGTACCCGTTTTGGGGTTTCCGGTACAAAATGGGTTAAGAGTTAAGCACTTAATTCTTGAATGAAAAGTTGCTGACAGGCTTTCATAATAAATGGTAATAAATGTCAAAATCTGACAGCAGAAGACTAGTCTTAAGATCTTGACTTCATGACAGGAAGTTATTATACCCCCGGCATACGGAGTATGCCATGGGGGTATATAGTTTTCGTCTTTTCTGTGTGTGTGTGTGTGTGTGTAAACTTTTTTTTGTGTCAAAGATTTCTCAGGAACTACTATACCTAGAAACTTGAAATTTGGTACAAACAACATGCATAACTAGTTGTATTGTGGGAAAGAAAATTGGGGCTGTGGGGCCAGGTTCTTTAGAGTTATTCCCCTTTGTTATATTTGCTACTGAGATGTGCATTTTGTGACTTACCTTAAATTTTGTGTCAAAGATTTCTCAAGATCTACTGTACCTAGAAACTTGAAATTTGGTACAAGCAACATGCATAACTAGTTGTATTGTGGGAAAGAAAATTGGGGCTGTGGGGCCAGGTTCTTTAGAGTTATTCCCCTTTGTTATATTTGCTACTGAGATGTGTATTTTGTGAGTTACCTTAAATTTTGTGTCAAAGATTTCTCAGGAACTACTGTACCTAGAAACTTGAAATTTGGTACAAACAACATGCATAACTAGTTGTATTGTGGGAAAGAAAATTGGGGCTGTGGGGCCAGGTTCTTTAGAGTTATTCCCCTTTGTTATATTTTTTTTATAAAATTTTGTCAGCAAGATATCTCAAAAACTATTGGAGCTAGAGCCTTGAAAGTTGGTGAATAGATTGGTGGTGATGAGTAGATGAACTTATTAACTTTTGACAAAATTCCGAAAAATACTTTGTGAGTTATGGCCCTTTGTCATTTTGGTAATTTGTGCCATTGTACTGTATGGTAAAAGTGATGCATAGCATAACTTTAGAACCGTGTATGCTAGGGTTTTGAAATTTCATATATGGATTCCTCATGGAAAATTAGCCGACACGTATTTTTTTTCTCGTCCGGATTATGCTCCTTTCAAGAGTTATTGCCCTTTGAAAAACATCTGTTCAAGATCTCATTAGTTATCAGGTGTGTTATTTAGATGTAATGGTATTCTCCTTACTTTTGCAAGATTAATTCTGTGTTCATAATAGGTTTTTGTCAAACTTGATGGCTTTGAATTGCCAGAAAGTTACCGATGGCTTTGGCCGGGGGTATTAGTGAGCATATGCTCACTTGATAGTCTAGTTATATTGT
>OY757011.1:28848855-28994994 GCA_963580285.1 Lucinisca nassula | reverse complement strand
TAAAGTTAAACATCGATGACTATTGCTGATAGTGTTTTGAACTATCATGGCCTACACTGTTTGCAAAAAGGTTCAGCCATTTTCCACATAATTCTGAAGAAAACATTTCCTGTCACCCCCAAATTTTAAAATGGAAGCCTGCTACAATGTATATATAAGGAGAAAGATTCCATGGTTAATTTGATTTTCATCTGGTAAACCCATTGTATACTAGTGGACACTTTCATTGCTATGTGTTGGACAAGTCCATTTGTCCTTTAAGGGGTGTCAGGCCTATTTTTTTCATTTTTATTCTATTTTTGACGGAAAATTGGTTAGCAAATAGCTAAGTGGCCTATGATGACAAAATTAAATATTTATCATAAGGTGTGGAGAATTTCTTCAAACTTTGAGTGGCCTACTGCAAAATTTTGTGGCCATATATCACTCGGCCCATGTTAGTCTTTTTTCCCATGTGTGAAAAAAAGCTCTATCTCACAGTGGTTAATTATGGCATAGAGGAAGATCAGTGGGCGATGGACAATCAAGCGGAAAAATCAAAAGGTCATAGTGGACAATTGAGCGGATTTTAAGTGGACAAACGAGCGGAAAATAATTCAACAGATTACAGGTAAATTGGACAGGTAAATAATGTTCACTTATACAAAACCTATACAAAACCTTTTATTTGTCAATCATACTATACTGGAAGATTACATGTCGGACACATTACTCTCACATGTCGGACATACCCCGTGAGAGTAAATGTGAAAAGTTTACGGTCTACTTGGCAGAAACCTACATTACTTCAGTCTAAATTCACCCCGCAGCTTTGGGCTGAAGTTCCATCAGAGAACAAGCGCACTAACAATGGACCTGAATCTTTTCATGCTCATTTTAATGAGCAATTCTACTTTGGTCACCCAGGGATTTATGGCTTCATGGACGTGCTACAGAAAATTCAGACTACCAATTATATCAAGATAAGGAATATGAACTTAAACCAAGTATGCCTGTGAACTGTATCAGAAATATGCAGATGGGGAAAGCACTAGAAAGGAATATGTCAGAATCCTGGGTTACAGATACAGAGCCCGTACAGATGTGTAAATATATACATATTGTTTTAACACACTTTAAATGGTGCTTTTAACAGAATCCATTGTTTTATTATTAAGTGCTAAAACAATAAATCCTGCCCAAGTCCTACTTCCACCTCCCCATGGTGAATAGGGGGCAACAGGCTAAGATTGACTCGTTTTTGAACCGAGCAATCTTTGGTCTGGCTAACGGAAGGGGCATATGTAAACAGGTTATCCGCTCGAATGTCCTATTTTTCATTTCGCTCGAATATCCACTTTTTGCCGCTAGATTGTCCATTTATTTTCGCTCGAATGTCCTGTCAATCCGCTCGAATGTCCTTCGCCGAGATCAGTATTTATTTTATACATGGCAGTGAAATCAATGCACATCTGAAACAAATAAAAGTGATATTTTCATAGTGTGAAAAATAACATGACCATGTTATTTTCACATTAGCAGCCCAGACTAGATCTACTTTTCTCGTCATAATCCATATGTTATCTGTAAAATAATTCTTTAAAATACTTTGAAAAGCACTCTTTGAACTTTAAAAATGCTGTATTAAAAATGGCGATCTGTTTATGTGTTGCAACTGACAGTTGTGACGTCATAGCGAAGTCAAAATTTGTGACGTAAGATCCGATTGATCAATTACAGTAAGTGTCAAAAAATATTATACTAGAATCGCGCAGTCGATGGCAAGCCATCGCATATCCCCACGCATCCCCGCGGGCCCCACCCCCTGGGCCATCCTCTAGGGGTGTTTGACCCGAGGGGTAAAATTTTGCTTGTGATGTATTCTACTCATCATGCCGTTCGATTTAATATGCTACACGACCATGTTCTGAAAACTTTGATTTTTTATCCCCAAGGTGCCCTACCCCTGGCCCCACTTCCAGGGGTAGGATCAAAATTCCGAAAGTGTTATGCACTCCCCAGACCAAAGTTTTATCAGTTCCCACAATTTCAAGTTTCTATCTATAACGGTCTAGGAGGAGTTATCCGGTAACAGTAATGCATAGGGGTAAAGGGGTCAAAATCAGTTTTTGACCTCTGGTGACCTCAAAATTGACCCAAGGGATCAAATTTTGGTTGTAATGTTTTCTACTCATCATGCCGTTCGCTTTGATATATTACACGACAATGTTCTGGAAATTTTGATTTTTGACCCCCACGGGCCCCACCCCCTGGGCCCACCGGTAGGAGTGTGATCAAAATTCCGAAAGTGTCATGCACTCCCCAGACCAAAGATCTATCAGTTCCCAAAGTTTCAAGTTTCTATCTATAACCATCTAGGAGGAGTTATCCGGTAAAGGGGTCAAAATCAGTTTTTGACCTCTGGTGACCTCAAAATTGAACCTAGGGGTCAAATTTTGGTTGTAATGTTTTCTGTGCATCATGCCGTTCGCTTTGATATATTACACGACCATGTTCTGTAAATTTTGATTTTTGACCCCCGCGGGCCCACCCCCTGGGCCCAGCCGTAGGGATGTGATTAAAATTCCGAAAGGGTCATGCACTCCCCAGACCAAAGATCTATCAGTTCCAAAAGTTTCATGTTTCTATCTATAACCGTCTAGGAGGAGTTATCCGGTAAAGGGTCAAAATTAGTTTTTGACCTCTGGTGATCTCAAAATTGACTTCAGGGGTCAAATTTTGGTTGTAATGTTTTCTACTCATCATTCCGTTCGCTTTGATATATTACACGACCATGTTCTGGAAATTTTGATTTTTGACCCCCCCCCCCCCCCCCCCGGGCCCCACCCCCTGGACCCACCCGTAGGGGTGTGATCAAAATTCCGAAAGTGTCATGCACTCCCCAGACCAAAGATCTATCAGTTCCCAAAGTTTCAAGTTTCTATCTATAACCGTCTAGGAGGAGTTATCCGGTAAGACGGACGGACGTACGGACGACGAAGACCATTACAATATCCCCACTTTTTCTTCGAAAAGCGTGGGGATAAAAATAAAAAAAAAAATTCACTTTTTTTTTCGATAAATATCAAAAATATTTCATCTCGTGTGTTGAAAACATCTGAATTTTCAACACACTCGATGAAATATTTTAAGTAAATATCCTCTATGTATCTGTTATTCCCCAGCCTTATCATCAGGGGTCGTTGGTAACGAATGGTGATTATGATCATTCTTCACTGGCTGGATGAATGAGATACTGCACAAAATCTACGCACCCCTAGAGGTGGGCATGTTTTTCTGTAATGTACATAACATTTACGAAGTGTTTGTGAATGTACATGTATCTATATATACCTAGTTCCAGTAAAAATAGTAGTTTGATAGCCCCAGGTAAGAGGGGATATCCATATATTATTTTTCTTATTTCTGCACGAAAATATGTTGTGGGTACTCATTAGAAGCGCCTCGCCGAGGCGCTTCTAATGAATTCCCACAACATAATTTTATTTTTTCATGTAGAAATGAGAAAAATATCAGTACTTTTTGGATGAAAAAAGCAACGCCTTATCTGAAGTTATGTACCATTGTCTGCTTTCAGGAATGATGCAGTGCCATTTACATTTTGTATACCATGTAAAATTCTAGCTGGTCAAGAAATGGGTATCTGAAGTCCTCCCTAGCTTCCCAGCCATGCAGAAGTTAAAGTTATTTGGCTGTCGCCTGGATATGTCCAGTGATGACTTTGTATTTATTGGGTCACTGGACTTATTCTTCAGAATTACAGGGTAAGTTTTGCTTTAGTTTTGTTACAGATACATGTATCAAGAATAACTTGAGAACTTGACTTTTAGTCCACAAAATTCAGTTAACCCTTTTTGTATCAAGTGGAGTCCATTCCAAAATTAAGGGGTTTCAGGTTGTGTTTTTTTCTTTGAAATTTACTTGGAAAATGGCTTAACTTTTCGCAAACAGTGTAGGCCCTGATCAGACGCTGCATTCTGTGGCATTTGATCTGGGCCTGCACGTTTGCCAATTACCAGTTTTGGGGTGTCTGGTACAAAATGGGTTAACATAAAATCTCAAACACAGTGGCTTTTTTGGGATGGCTAATTCAAACTCATTCTAAAGTCAGTTCCTAGTACCTCCTGACATTATTCCAATAGCTGAGTTTGTTTAGAATCATTTTGAAAATAGAGTTCTGCTTAAGCCGGTGCTAGAGGCACATTTCAGTGCTGGTCATGAACAGACCTAATAAAACAGAGTCTCCTGAAAGGCTAAGATTGCAAGTGGTAGACAAGTTCACCTACCTTGGGAGCCAACTGTCAAGACTCAAGAGTCATTCACATTGATGATGGTCAATGACAGGATTGACAAAGCTAGTGCAGCATTTGGCAGTATACATGGTAGTGTTTGGGACTGAAGTGGAATCAGTCTTGACACAAAACTTAAAGTCTACAGAGCTGTGGTGCTGCCAACACTATTGTATGCATGTGAAACATGGACAGTTTCCAGCGGCATGCCAAAAGACTAAATCACTGCCATACAAGCTGTCTTAGAAAACTCTTAAAGATTAAGTGGCAGGACAGGATTCCAGATACTAAAGTCCTGAAAAGGGCAGGGATGTAAAGTGATCACATTCTTCTTAACTAGCACAGTTAAGATGGACAGGCCATGTTACCCGGATGTCTCCGGACGTCTGCCAAAGAAAATTCTCTATGGAGAACTAGAAATGGGCAAACGGTCCCATGGTGAGCAGAGGAAGTGCTACAAGGACACCCTAAAAGCCTCCCTCAAGGACTTCAACATACCAACAGAGTCGTGGGAACAAATTGCACAGAACAGAGCAAAGTGTGAGGCCTCATCGAAAGGGATGTTGGTGAATACGAGGCAACAACAGGCACAGCGCAAAGCCAGAGCCGAGGCATCACCAACAGAGCTGTTTTCTCTTACCTCTATGCTCTATCTGCAATAGACAGTTCAGAGCTAGAACTGGTCTCATCAGCCACCTTAGAACACACAAACAGTAACATTTCACAAATGTGATTAAGACTGGTCATTGTCAGTAATGACATATTTATTGTCGAGCCCGCTTTTAGCATGGCATGATGGAGTCTGAATTTTTGTCCGTTTGTCAAACCGTCAACATTTCTGACCACCCTGGCATTCACCCAAATGGTCAAGTTTATTTCTTAAGAACTATTAGAGCTTGATTAGCAATACTTGATAGAAACTTATCTCTAGGGATGCCAACTTTAATGCAAGCATCCATATTTGACCTTGACCTACATTTCATGGTTCACTGACTTTGTGAAAGTATTTCTCTCAGAGCTTTATTACAATCTTGAACTTAGGGATGTCAAGTTTAATGCAAGCATCCATATTTGCCCTTGATCTACAGTTCATGGTTCACTGAACATTTGCGACCACCCTAGTGTGGTCAAGTTTATTTCTCAAAAAATATTAGAGGTTGATTTATGTTACTTGTAACAAACTTGTATCTAGGGATGGTAAGTTTAATGCAAACATCCATTTGTCCTTGACCTACATTTCAGGGTTCACAGACTTTCGATCTGTTGGGTCAACCCTGGCGTTTACACCAATGTTTAAGTTAATTTCTCAAGAACTATAAGAGTTTCATTAATGATACTTGGTACAAACTTGCATCTACAAATGACAGCTTTTATGCAAGCATCTGTTGTTTGACCTTGACCTACATTTCAAGGTTTAGTGACTTTGCACCCCCACAGGCGCAACATAGCCTTTGGTGGAATTAGGCCAGTCATTTTAGCCCAAAAAGACCCTCAACCTCAAACAAATTCCTTCAGAAGGGTTTTCACTATTTTCCAAATCAGTGAGGTGTCCTGACTTACAGGAAAAAAATCCCCAAAAATATTCCCAGGCGAAATTGATTTTTTGGGGGAAAATGTTCGAAATTTGAATAAAAATCGCCAAAAACAGGAATTTTCATAATAAAAATTCATTAAATGATATCAAATTAATTTAAATAGCCAAACAATTAGCTAACTGTTGTCAAGTAGCGATAAAAGAAGTTTCAGCTTGATATGTGTGCAGAAAGCTGTCTTTTTTGGGGTAAAAACTTGGAAATATTGACAAAAAACGCAGAAAACGGGAATAAATTTTTAAAAAGTCACTTGTTTGGATTCTTGAAAATGTTTTGGTGTAAAAAGTTATATATGTGTATAAGTTAACTTTAGAAAAAAAATTATGTAAAAAAAAAGAACATTTTTGTGGGGTAGTAAAATGCACATTTTTATATAAAACACTCATAATCCATTAGTTTTTGGGCAAGTAGCAACCACAGTATAAAAATGTATTGTTTTATGTCTAACCAATTTATATAGCCAGATGTGCACTAACTGCTCTGAGTAGCTATAAAAACATTCAGTTTTGTGCCTGCTCAGAAGTTTGCCTTTTAAGGGAGAAATTCAAAATTTTGACAAAAAAAAAGCGAGGGAAACAGGAATGTTTTTGTAAAAAGTTAGTGGTGAGGATTCTTGAAAATGTTTTGATGCAAAAAGTTACATATGGATAACCGTTAACTACAGAAACAAAGAAAGATATTGAAATGTTTATAAAGTTTCATTTAGGCGATGAAAATGTTGAATTTTACCGAAAAATACCATATTTTTTTCACATGTAGGAATTACTTAACAAAATTTCATAGTATATACATGTCTGACGTGGAGCTGGTTTGTATTACCAGATATACAAACTACTTTGAAGCAGCTATTAAATGCTTCAACTTCATACCTTCACAGAAATGTTCCTTTCTAAGGTTGTTGGAAATTTTGCCAAAGAAAAAAAACATAGAAAACGAACATTTTTAATACATATATCTGGAAAAGGCTTTTGAAAACCTGGTTTTTTAGCTTTTCAGGGTACAAAGATAATACTTTTACAGAAAAAAAAAAACACATGAAAAATGAACATGTATTATATATTTTAGCTTTCATAAGCTTAAGGCTTCTGGGAATCTATTGTAACTGGTCACTGTCCATGGTCGTCACTGTCATCCGTCTGCCCTTCTGTTCTCAATCTTCTTAAATGACATTTCTTAAGTCACTAAATCTTGTTCAGAGTTATTCAAAAATCCATTCCATGCAACTCTGATTGTCATGGCAACAAAAACGGGGAAATTAGCAAGATTACTTATCCGAAACCAGAACAAGAAGGTATTTTATTAGGTTTGGCAAGCAGCTTTTATCAACATTGTTTAAATCATAGCCTTGGGGTCAAAAGTGTACCCATCCCTTGTGATACAAATGTTTTACATGAACTCACATCCTGAAACTAGACGATCTTGGCATTTGATATTTGATATGTATCCTCTGCTAGTGGATCTCTGCCAATTAAGATTGCCCAGAGTATAGCCCTGAGGTACCAATTGGCCCACACTGGGGTCTGCTGTTCGAAGAATTCCATCCCATGCAGCTTTTGTTGCCATGGCAGAAAAAAGGAGAATAAGTAAAATCATCTTGTATAAAGCTGTAAGGTTTTAGAGATTTGGTATGTGGCTTTTTCCAAGACACTTGTTTTACATTGACCTATATTGGAAAACTTTAACAATCTTCTTGCCTGAAAATGGAAGGGTCGGGCGTTTTATGTTTGGTAAATATAGCATCAGATAGTGAATTTTTGTCAAGATTGTTAAAAATTGATTCATATAGGGAAAACTATAAAAAATGTATGCCCTTGCTATTTGTATGTATATGCCTCTAGTTGACTTTTACCAAAATTGTTCAAATCATAGCACTGTTATCAACAAGGGCCCCGCCTTCAGAATCACTTGTTTTACACAGACATTTTAAAATCTTCTTGTGAAACTGGAAGGCCCGGATGAAACAGAGGGCCAAGGCCTTTGATATTTGGTATACCTTTATATAGTATTGCTCAACCAACATTGTTTATATTATAGCCCAGGAATAAAAATTGCCCAACTCCAGGGGGGTCACTTATTTTGCATAGACTCATATAGGGAAAAGCTTTAAAACAACGTTGAAACTAGAAGGCCCAGGACCTTTGATGTTTGGTAAGCACGTGTAGCTACATCAAGTAAACCTTTTTAGGTGCTCATGCCATGTAATTGGGACCATGTCCATCATCCGTCCATCCATTCACAATTTCTTTACTGCAAGGGTTTCAACTAAACTGTGCAGGAATAATCCTCGGGTGATCTTAAAAAGTTTTCATTGAATTGCATTACCCTAATTTTACACAAATGTTCCTTGGGTGGCCCTCCACCAACGTTGTTCAAATTAATCAGTGGTGTAGAGATTAATTGGTGTGCCTTATTGTCCTTAAATGGTCTTAATTTAAACACTGCTTGTCAAAAACGGTATTGAGTACAGGACACATTGCCACTCTTGGAGATGAAATTTAAACAAAACTGTAAAAGTTCATATTTCAATATTCAGTATGCAAATATGTTAGCTTTGATGAGGAATATACATGCAGGACCATCATGGTTCTCTTGCTTTAAAACTGTTTGACTGTTTCTTCCTCCAGTATTAAGTTAAAGTATGTTAATTGAGTAACTTTGTTGCATATTTTTAGAAATAAGCAGAAAATGCTTTTTGTTGCTGCTGTTGTCCTTATTCATGTTAGATTATGGCGAGATACACAGTGATATCGTTAAATCAAGCTTTTAGTTTTGCAGAGTTTGCGGTTTGATTATGAATGCAAATAATATATCTAAAAACATTATTAATAAAATGTTTTTGGATAAGAAGGAAAGGAAACATATTTCCAGTTGCTGGGTGGTTGCCCTGTCCCAAGTACTATTTTTCTTTTTTTTTAATTCCCTAATTGTTTTGCCCAGACTTCACACTACAAGAACAATTAATCCAGGGTGAAACACAGGTCTACTATAGTTTGGACATGGATTTAGTTAACTCAATGCTGCTTCTGATCTAGTAACATTTTGCATGTTCTTCTATAATTCCTGTTCTTCTGTTCTGTTATTGGTCTTTGTGATTGTCAAAAAATTGATGGTTTCTGTCATAGAAAAGTGAACATATTTTTCTTATTTTATGCATTTCTTCTTTGTCTCCAAATGGGCATGTTGGCTTGAAGCATAACTGCTGCTATATAGCTAAGAAATTACACATATTGGACAAGAGTGAATTTGTCAAATAAATCGTCCAAACAAATAATGTATCTGGGTTTTTGTTTGATTGATTTGAGGTTTAACGTCCCTGTCAACACGGTATAGGTCATTTTGGAGACGTTGCTTCCAATTTTGTGGGACTTTTACCCGGCATTGAGATGAAATGACATCTCATTCCCTGTCGCCCAATGAAACCAATATGGTTTATAAGCATGGACGGTTCGACTCGCACCGCTTTGCCTGGGCAGGCTTAGATCCTCTAGGCGGTTTACCAGTGCTCGTGTGCGGTCGGTTTCAGCTCTGCGTGGAAGCATCATGTAGCCCATCTATTTGTTCAAAGTAGAAGTAAAACAAAGATCAGGAATTTATACAATTAACTTACTCCACCCATAATGGGTGGGGGCCGTGGTATCTGTGTTTAAAACAGTATTTTGTTGGATATAAACAACATTTTTGCAAAATATAAGATGGTTCATGATCTGACAGTACGTGTATGTATATTTTTGACATTTATATATATGAATGCCTTCCTGCAGGACACATAATAATGATCAGTGAAAGTCAAGTTAAAGTGCCCAAGACTGTACTATATTGTATATTGTTAGAGCCCTATATTAAGTAGTATAGTGTTACTGGTGTTACTGTGTATTTTCCTACCTGGAAAATTGACTTTTCAGATGTCTAAAAATTTATTTTATTCCTGTAGTTAACTGATATCTTACTCTTTACATTAAAAATTTTTCATGAATCCTCACCACTAACTTTAAAAAAAAACGTATTCCTATTTTCCATGTTTTTTTATCAAAATTTTACATTTTGTTCCCTTAAAAATGTCAAATTGCTGTGCAGGCACGAAGCTGAAGGGTTTTTTGAGACCTACTTGATATAGTCAGTGTACATCTAGCTATATAAATTAGCTCAACATCATACAATTTATTTTTATAATGTAATTTCTACTTGACCGGAAAATACTAGATTTTGGGTGTTTTTTTATGTAAACATGTGCATTTTCATACCCCGAAAAATGGAACTTTTTAAAAATATAAAAACTTTAGTTTTTTTCCTGTAGTTAACTTATACACATATATAACTTTTAACATCAAAACATTTTCAAGAATCCACACAAGTAACTTTTAAAAAATGTATTCCCATTTTCTGCGTTTTTTGTCAATATTTCCAAGTTTTTACCCCAAAAAAGACAGCTTTCTGTACACATATCAAGCTGAAACTTCTTTGATCGCTGCTTGACAACAGTAAGCTTATTTTTAGCTATTTAAATAAATTTGTTATAATTTAATGAAATTTTTATAATTAAATTCCTGTTTTTGGCGATTTTTATTTAAATTTCGAACATTTTCCCCCAAAAAATCAATTTCGCCAGGGAATATTTTTGGGGATTTTTTTCCTGTAAATCAGGACACCTCACTGATTCTAAAAATAGTGAAAACCCTTCTGAAGGAATTTGTTTGAGGTTCAATGCTATTTTGACTGGCCTAAATTCTTCTTATTATTATCCCAGGGCCTGACCCCCATCCAAGGGGTCAAAAATGTATTTTGTAAAAGACATAGTCATGTTGTATATCAAATCAAAGGTAATGAAGGGTAGAATACAGTGGTACAAAAATTTTATCCAGGATGCAGGTCTTGGGGTCACCAGAGGTCAAAAAGAAGTATTTTGGGTCCTTTTATTGTGACCTGATTTTCACAGCTTGGAGATATGCATTGGTATGAAATCGACTTGCTCTAGTTTATTTATTTATATACATGTACCTTCCTGTATCTGAATTAATTTCCTCTGACTTTGCTGACTCACATATCTATAGAGCTCCACCTAACATTATCATCCTGTGTATTGAAAACGTCAGGAATTTCACTTGTGCATCACACTCATGATAATACTGATGTTTTCAACACACTTGTATTCCGCTGCGTTTGATCACTGAGCCGGAGCAAACTTTATTTATACAACTTTATGTTTCCAAATAAAATCAGAATACTGAGGGAGGTTGATATATTAGGCCTAATTATACTGCAGTGTCCAGCAGTTCTCCAGATCCCTAAGGGTTAAAATGGCTTAGTCGAAAAGGGAAATATACCAAATTCGACGGAGGAAAGGCAAACATAAATAAACAAATAAATAAATGAATAAACACACATTACGCTAACACACCTGTGCGACATAGTGCATTTTTCACATCTCCAAAATGGCTACTTTTAGGATGAAATTCCGTGATATTTTTCTTGTTAATACTGAGAACATAGGTTGTGGGTGCTCGTTAGAACCACCTCATTGAGGCGGTTCTAAGGAGTACCCACAACCTATGTGTTGGAGTAAAAATAAGAAAAAAATGTTTACCCTAGTAAACCCCAGTTTTCTCTATATAAAGTGAGGTGTAAGGGGGTGTTCATTTCACGGACTTGTTCACATGATGAATGAGCCTGTTCATTTTTTCATGCTACATGTAATACCGTAAATTAGAGAAAATAGCTTAACTTTACGCCACCTAGGAGTTGCCAGAGAGGAAGTTAGTTAAATAGATTTCTGTTCTCTTCCCCCTCTGTTAAAAAGTCTAACAGACACGCCACCAGAAGTTTTGCCAAATTACCCTTGTCATTTGTTAAACCCTTTAATTCCTGCATTTTAAATTAATGATGTAGGTCCTGATCAGATGCCACATTTTATGAACTTCAACTTTCACTGATTGCCTAGTGATTAAGAGCGCTGACTCTTGATCATTAGGTCACTCATCGCTGTGGTTCGAGCCTCGCTCGGGTCACATGTGAGACGCCAAGTTCTGCAAAGGAAGGTCAGGTGTTTTTTCTCCGGGTACTCCGGTTTTAGCCCACCTCTGATTAACGATCGGCTCGATATGAGTGAAATAATCTTGAAAGGGCCGTAAAATCAAAAACCAAAAAAAAAAAAAAAAAAAAACTTTCACTGATTCATCTCACCAAGGGTGTATAAACTCGTTCACAGATTCTGCAGCTTATTTGCTCATAAATGCCAAACATCACTTCACTGGGGCATTCAAAAACACGAAGACCTTGATAAGAGGCCACAGAATGTGGCGTCTGATCAGTATCTTCATTATTTGCTTAAAATACGGAACATTGTGTAAACTCACAGTCAGCCTCGATAGTGCAGTGGTTAGCACGTTCGACTCATGATCGAGAGGTTGTGCGTTGGAATCCGGCCACAGGTATCGAGGTGTGTCCTTGGGCAAGACACATAATGACACTGCCCCACTCCACCCAGGTGTAAATGGGTAGCAGTGGTGTAAAAGCCACTGCCTCTGTCTCTTGCATGCGTGAAAACACCCGGAATGAGTGTTCGAGTGCGTATCAATAAGCTTGAAGCTTTCATCGCAATCGAACTAAAATAAATTAGTATAAACTAAACTCACAGTGAATAAAATTTATATTTTGTAATATATCATGTGTTAGATGTCATGTGGAATGAGGGAAATTTTGAACAATTTTATAGTTCGAACAAATTGACATGAGACTGGTGAACTCTATTAACATAATTTTACACCCAATTGAATGCAAATATTTATCTGTGTCATTTTCCGAAGATGGCGATATTGTTTTACAATACATAGAGGTCGGTAAATAGGTCGCTATTCATGAGATGCCGAAAATTTACTTGAAGTTAACGAAAGCCGATTTATTAGGCGATAATATTGACTAATTTATTCCTTGCATAAAGGTCAGTCTCACGTCAAATTGTTCGAACTATATCAGGGTCTATGCAGTGCATACAGTGTTGTTTGGTTTATGTATATATTTTGCTCCAGACTTTCTATTATGGCTGTGGAATATAGCCGGTTCCAGGAAGAGCATGACTGTGACGGGAACCATCTCGTGAAAACATACCTGACTGGTTTGATGGCTCTGTTTGGTCTTGTGGTGGCCCTGAACACTGTGATAGTATATTATAGTATGAAGGGTACAATCATAAACGATGCTCCGAGAAAGAGAGTACCACAGCTGCTGCATATAAGGGGCTGGATTATTGTGCTGGAGTGGATATGGGATGTCATTGGTAGGTACAGGATCTGGTTTTAACCCTTTAAATGCCGTGAAAAACTACATCTGAAAATGTCGTCTGCTTATGTCGTCTGCTGACTCTTCTTGCAAACTTTTTAAAGATATTTTTGCACACAGGCAAACAGTGTGGGCCCAGATGAGACTGCTCCTAGAGGAGCAGTCTGATCTGGGTCCACTCTGCAAAAAAATCACTTTTAAGGTAACTTGCAGATGGCAATGCAGACGACAATTGTTGTGATTGGCATTTTATGGGTTAAGAGCAAAATGACAATGATCACTTAAGATTTTTTTTAACAATCATTGAAGCATGAATAACAATCAGTCGCGAGCAAAGTACATGTTCGGAGTTCACTCATACTTTGCTCGTGACCAAGCGTTTTTAGCTCACCGTCACGTAGTGACGAGGTGAGCTTTTGGGATCACTTTTTGTCCGTCGTGCGTCCATGCGTCCGTCCGTGCGTAAACAATTTCTTCAAACGACAACTCCTCCTAAACCACTGATCGGATTTTGACCAAACTTCACAGGAATGATCCTTAGGTGGTCCCCTTTCAAAGTTGTTCAAATGGTTCCGGTCCGTTGCACATATAGGTCACAGGAAGCAAAAATAGATTTTTTTCACCGAAAACTTAAAAAATCTTCTTCTCTGAAACCGCAAGGCCCAGGTCTTTGATATTTGGTATGAAGCTTCATCGAGTGGACCCCTACCAAGATTGTTCAAATTATAGTGCTGGGGCGAAAAATGCCCCCGCCCCGGGGCCCTTTGATTTTACATGGGCTTATATAGGGAAAATCTTTAAAAATCTTCTTCTCTGAAACAGCAAGGCCCAGGTCTTTGATATTTGGTATGAAGGTTCATCTAGTGGACCCCGACCAAGATTGTTCAAATTATAGTGCTGGGGCGAAAAATGCCCCCGCCCCGGAGCCCTTTGATTTTACATGGGCTTATATAGGGAAAATCTTAAAAAATCTTCTGCTCTGAAACTGCAAGGCTCAGGTCTTTGATATTTGGTATGAAGGTTCATCTAGTGAACCCCTACCAAGATTGTACAAATTATAGTGCCGGGGCGAAAAATGCCCCCGCCCCGGGTCCCTTTGGTTTTACATAGGCTTATGTAGGGAAAATCTTTAAAAATCTTCTTCTCTGAAACTGCAAGGCCCAGGTCTTTGCTATTTGGTATGAAGCTTCATCTAGTGGACCCCTACCAAGATTGTTCAAATTATAGTGCTGGGGCCAAAAATGCCCCCGCCCCGGGGCCCTTTCGTTTTACATGGGCTTATATAGGGAAAATCTTTAAAAATCTTCTTCTCTGAAACTGCAAGGCCCAGGTGTTTGATATTTGGTATGAAGCTTCATCTTGTGGACCTCTACCAAGATTGTTCAAATTATATCCCTGGGGCCAAAAATGCCCCCGCTCCAGGGCCTTTTGGTTTTACATAGACTTATATAGAGAAAATCCTGAAAAATCTTCTTCTCTGAAACCCCAAGGCCCAGGTCTTTGATATTTGGTATGAAGCTTCAGCTAGAAGACCTCTACCAAGATTGATCAAATTATAGCCCTGAGACGTAAAATGCCTCCGCCTCATGGCCCTTTGGTTTTACATAGACATATATATATATACTCAGTCAAAAAAGTTCCTATACCTAAAATTGCTTCTGTTACTATAGCTACTACAGATAAAAACTACACAAAGTTTGTTATGTTTTGATAAGAAGACTCATTTTCCCGTGCAAAAGCACCATTCGTTTTTGTTTTCGTAAACACATCATCGTAGACTATTGCTTTAAACACCCAAGGGGTCACTGTGTCATTTTCGCAGAGAAAATCATTAAAACATGCTATGATTTAACATCAAAAAATTTCCCTGTACCCTACATTTCTAAAATTTGATACATGTGACATTTGTTTAGATACCATTTGCGCCTATTCACAAAAGATTTGGAACTTTAGTTGCATCAGCTACGAGAAACAGGCTATCACATACTGACCTCCAATTCTTAGAAGTTGTGTGCAAATGCTGCTTTCAATGGGAACTCCATAGAAAATCGCAATCGATAGTGCTACATGCTACATGAATTTTCTGTATTTTTTACCATCGTTATTAAAAGCTATGGTGGACACAAAGCGTTTTTTGAAAAAATGGCATAAATTGATTGAAAGGAATAAAAATTACAGCAGTTCGAAAATTGCTATATTTTTAATTGCAAGGGAGATAATTTGAGAATTTCACAAATTAAAACCTCGCTTATAATGCGAGATCATGAGGTATTGTAAAAGTAAAGTGTTATCCGATGTTCAGAGAATATTGTCTTCCATCTAAGACAAAAAAGAACTTTCAGCGCATGCGCAATGTCCATTTTCTACCAAAATCTTTCTAGGCACATATTGGAAGACAACTCTGGAGCAGAAAGGTATGGACAAATGCAAGTTTGAGCATTCTCTAGCTAAACGTCCGATTTAAATGTCTACAGCCAAATTTAGCTCAATAGCTGCAGGATATCTAGTGAGTTTCACCCGAAAGTTGTTATAGTTACTTTTTTGACTAAGTATATATAGGGAAAATCTTTAAAAATCTTCTATGAAACCACAAGGCCTAGAGCTTTGATATTTGGTATGAAATTTCATCTAGTAGACCTCTACCAAGATTGTTCAAGTTATAGCCCTGGGGCCAAAAATGCCTGCACCCCGAGACCCTTTGGTTTTACATCGACTAATATAGGGAAATATTTAAAAATCTTCTTCTCTGAAACTGCAAGGCCCATCTCTTTGATATTTGGTATGGAGCTTCATCTAGTGGACCTCTACCAAGATTGTTCAAATTATAGCCCTCGGGCCACAAATGCCCCCGCCCCGGGGCCCTTTGGTGATACATAGACTTATATAGAGATAATCTCTGAAAATCTTCTCTGAAACAGCAAGGCCCAGGTCTTTGATATTTGGTGTGAAGCTTCATCTAGTGGAGCTCTATCAAGATTGTTTAAATTATAGCCCTGAGGCCAAAAATGCCCCCGCCTCGGGGGCCATTTGGTTTTACATAGGCTTTTATAGGGAATATCTTTAAAAAAATCTTATTCTCTGAAACCGCAAGGCCCAGGTCTTTGATATTTGGTGTGTAGCTTCCTCTAGTGGACCTTTGCCAAGGTTGTTCAAATTATAGCCTTAGTTGATATTTGGTATGAAGCTTCACCTTTTCAGACCTCCCTCAACATTATGCACATTATAACCCTGGGGTCAATAATGGCCCTCCCCGGGGCCCACTTGTTACTCCATGGATCAGGTGAGCGATCCAGGGCCATCATGGCCCTCTTGTTCATACTTCAGTGAACCTTAAATAAATTACCTATATTACATTTAGTTACATTATTTTTCATCCATAATTATAGCCACAGACAAGAGTTGTGTTTCAGCACAAAAACATATGTTGTGAGTACTCATTAGAAGTGCCTTGCCAAGGCACTTCTACTAAGTACACCACATTCTCGTTATAACACAGTATATTATAACACAGTTTGGATATAACACGGTTTCAAGATTGATCCCAAAAATGTGAAGGTTTTATAAAAAAATGACCATGGTCATTTTTCTAGATAATCTATACATTTTTATTAGCTCACCGTCACGTAGTGACGCGGTGAGCTTTTGGGATCACTTTTTGTCCGTCGTGCGTGCGTGCGTCCGTGCGTGCATCCGTGCGTAAACAATTTCTTTAAACGACATCTCCTCCTAAACCACTGATGGGATTTTGACCAAACTTCACAGGAATGATCCTTAGGTGGTCCCCTTTCAAAGTTGTTCAAATGGTTCCGGTCCGTTGCACATCTAGGTCACAGGAGCCAAAAATAGATTTTTTTCACCAAAAACTTAAAAAATCTTCTTCTCTGAAACCACAAGGCCCAGGTCTTTGATATTTGGTATGAAGCTTCATCTAGTGGACCCCTACCAAGATTGTTCAAATTATAGTGCTGGGGCCAAAAATGCCCGGCCCCGGGGCCCTTTGGTTTTACATAGGCTTATATAGGGAAAATCTTTAAAAATCTTCTTCTCTGAAACCACAAGGCCCAGGTCTTTGATATTTGGTATGAAACTTTATCTAGTGGACCCCTACCAAGATTGTTCAAATTATAGTGCTGGGGCGAAAAATGCCCCCTCCCCGGCGCCCTTTGGTTTTACATAGGCTTATATAGGGAAAATCTTTAAAAATCTTCTTCTCTGAAACCACAAGGCCCAGGACTTCGATATTTGGTATGAAGCTTGTACTAGTGGACCCCTACCAAGATTGTTCAAATTAAAATGCTGGGACAAAAAATGCCCCCGCCACGGGGCCTTTTGGTTTTACATTGGCTTATATAGGGAAAATCTTTAAAAATCTTCTTCTCTGAAACCACAAGGCCCTGGTCTTTGATATTTGGTATGAAGCTTCATCTAGTGGACCCCTACCAAGATTGTTCAAATTATAGTGCTGGGGCCAAAAATGCCCCCGCCCCGGGGCCCATTGGTTTTACAAAGGCTTATATAGGGAAAATCTATAAAAATCTTCTTCTCTGAAACCACAAGGCCCAGGACTTTGATATTTGGTATGAAGCTTCATCTAGTGGACCCCTACCAAGATTGTTCAAATTATAGTGCTGGGGCAAAAAATGCCCCCGTCCCGGGGCCCTTTGGTTTTACATAGGCTTATATAGGGAAAATCTTTAAAAATCTTCTTCTCTGAAACAGCAAGGCCCAGGACTTTGATATTTAGAATGAAGCTTCATCCAGTGGACCTCTACCAAGATTGTTCAAATTATAGCCCTTGGGCCAAAAATGCCCCGCCCAGGGGCCCTTTGGTTTTACGTAGACTTATATAGGGAAAATCTTTAAAAATCTTTTTCTCTGAAACCACAATGCCTAGGTCTTTTATATTTGGTATGAAGCTTCATCTAAAGGACCCCTAACAAGATTTTTCAAATTATAGTGCTGAGGCCAAAATTGTCCCCGCCCCGGGGCCCTTTTGGTTTTACATAGGCTTTTATAGGGATAATCTTTAAAAATCTTCTTCTCTGAAACCACAAGGCCCAGGACTTTGAAATTTGGTATGAAGCTTCATCTAATGGACCTCTACCAAGATTGTTCAAATTATAGCCCTGGGGACACAAATGCCCCCGACCCGGGGCCCTTTGGTTTTACAAAGATTTATATAGCCCCGGGGCCATTTGGTTTTGCATAGGCTTATGTAGGGAATATCTTTAAAAAAAATCTTCTTCTCTGAAACCGCAAGGCCCAGGTCTTTGATATTTGATGTGTAGCTTCATCTAGTGGACCTTTGCCAAGATTGTTCAAATTATAGCCTTTGTTGATGTTTGGTATGAAGCTTCACCTTTAAGACCTCCCTCAACATTATGCACATTAAAGCCCTGGGGCCAATAATGGCCCTCTCTGGGGCCCATTTGTTACACTATGGATCAGGTGAGCAATCCAGGGCCATCATGGCCCTCTTGTTTGGATATAACATGGTTGTTTAACTAACACGCTTTCTGCTTTGGACCCCAGTATTGGAGTTCTGCTTATTTCATCAACATTTGCCTCAGTCCTAACGTCAAAGCAAAAAATGTTCATGTTCATTTGAGATGTCATTTCATCTCGATGTCGGGTAAAAGTCCTACAAAATTGGAAGCAATGTCTCCAAAATTACCCAAATAGTGTTGATGGGGATGTTAAGCCACAACTCAAACAAACAAAAACATAAACATTTGATTTAGATTGCTAATTATTGATAATGCCTTCTGGAACACTTTTTCTGCCATGTAGATACCATTTACAATCTTAGTATAATCTACTTACAGACAGGTAGCAGCTACTCGCTTCTTGCAATATATTTTTTTTTCCGACACTGTTTAAAAAGGAGTAAGGTAGCTCAGTGGTTAGTACACTTGCTTATGATGCTAGAGGCCCCTGGTTTGATTCCTGTGAGTGGTTACAAAGTTGTGGTGTCCGAACATGCTCAACTGGCATCATTTGCAGGGATGAATGCCACAAAAGCACTGTCCTTGAGATCAGAACTTTAACTGGAGGCCCCCCTGTTCAGGGAGAACCATCCACTGTGCAGGTTAAAGATCCCTACCGTTATTACATGATTTCTGTGTAGGTTTCCTGCCTGCAAATCTGGAGTGTATATTATGTACGCCTGCCGAAAATGCCCGCGAGGGCAAAAAAGAAATGAAGGCAATGATCAGGAATAGATACAGTTAACCCACAGCTCCCATCAGAGACACCAAAGGGAAAGAAACACAAACATGAAACAACAGACCCCAATGGAAACATCAACAGCGGAAAGCCAAAAGGACAGTTACTTTCACAAAATGGCCAATAGGCTATTCAAAATAAAATAATATAAGCGACACAAACACCAAAAGACAAACCATAACAAATTAAACCGCAGCAGAAGAACCGCCTTGGAACGGTCAGCAGTTTTCGAAGAAAAAAAAAATGATTTGAACATGGATTTTTCCTTTCACAGAAGCAAGCTGATCAGGATCTTTACTGTTTTCCATTCTGTTTCTAAAACTATAGAAAGAAAATGATATTGTGCAATACAGTGAAAGTCCACTATTAAGACCACCTAAAATTAAGACTGATTATGCATATAACCCTTATCCTAAACCCGGTTTCAGCTCTGCATGGAAGCATCATGCAGCCCATCTATTTCTTCAAGCACCGGTGGGTGGGGGCCGTCAACATAAAGATAAAACTGGTTTTAACAAATCCGTGGCTCAACATGAGATGTATTAACCCTTGTCCTGCTGAGCCCGGATATGTCTTATCTTTCAAAAAATGCAGATCCAGATCAGATGGCTTCTGACCATCTGATCAGGATCTCCATTGTTTGCCATTTAGAATATGAATTTGTTGCAATAATTTGCATGAAGTAATCTGATTGGTTGATAATCGGTAGTAGGAGTGGCATATATAAATATTCAGCAGGACATGGGTTAATGGAGATGTTCAAGAAAATTACATTTAATACTCAAAGAAACATATTTTGTGTGTATCTGTTTGAATCACCTCAGTGAGGCAATTCTAACAACATTTGTGTCTTAGAGTAATTAAGTGAAAAAGGTCCTTAATTACTGGTTATGCTTCTTCTTTTCTGGATTCTTTTATTGTGGCAAATTGTTTGTAACATCAGAAAGTTAGGGAAGAAGTACACCCCGACCTCTTTATAACACTATTGTTGGGGTCCAAAGCAGAAACCCTGTTAGTTAAACAACCGTGTTATATCCAAATAAAAATGTATAGATTATATAGAAAAATGACCATTTATGGTCATTTTTCTATATAATCTGTACATTTTTGGGAGCCATCTTGAAACCGTGTTATATCCAAAACCATGTTATAACGAACCGTGTTATAATTAGGCTCTGGTGTATTGTCTTTAACCCATTGCATGTGGGGGAAACACCCTTAAAAGGGTACCTTGGCAAACAGTGCAGACCTAGATCAGACGCTGCAGAGTGCAGCGTCTGATGAGGGCCTGCACTATTTGCTAACAGAATTTTCTGTCAAAAATATAATAAAAACAGAAAAAAATAGGCCTGCCGTTATATGACAAACAGACTTGTCCAACATATGGCAATGGAAGAATCCACTAGCATACAATAGGTTAAAATGAGGGTCCTCTCTGTAAAATTCTGCATGATGATGGGCAAGCATCTATCCAGGTGAGCTCTGCTGTTTTTAGACACTTCTTGTTATTTTTTTTTTACGCAGGTGCTGTTTGGGTGTTTAGCCTGTTGTCTGTGTGTGATCAGAGTGTGTTCTGGCTGGCCAGTCTGTCACTGTCAGGAGGCTGGTTCACAGGGATAGTTCAGCTCATTCTCATCTATATCTACTTTGACTTTAGAAAGGGTGATCACCAGTCTGTGATAACTAAACATGATTGGGAGAAAAGGTAATTAACCCTTAAGATGCCGAGAAAAACTACAGTCAACCCTTTTTATACCGACATCGTTATAATGGCAAAACTTGTTATAACGGCAATTTAAATGGAATGACTTCTTAGTTAAAGGCTTAGCCTCGGTTCTGAGCGGTTAGAAGCTTCCGTGGTGTAGTGGTTACGCTACTCACCTTGTAAACCAGGGATTGCAGGATCGATCCCGGGCTTCTCCAGACTTTCGGATTAGTCTTTAAACCGAGGTCCCGTCTCTGTATGACCTTAGCTGTTGGTGGGACGTAAAACTCAAACACTCACTCGGTTCTGAGCGGCATGGGCTTCCCTCGGGTTGGAAATGCACAAATCAAGTCCATAGTCATGAGAGATTCTTGTAATCTAATACTCCAAGCAACAAATGCTATAGATACATGTATTTGTTAGAACAGAGGGGATTAAACACAGAGGCGATTATAACAAATGTCTCTAACATTTGTTCCTTGGAGTAATGATGGGGAAATGACCTTTTATTACCCATCAAACTCCTAACTTGCATTCTTTATAATGGTAGATGCTTTATAGCGGCACAATTATAAGGAACAAATACTGTCATTATAACGAGGGTCCTCTGTATGTCTAAAATGTCATCTGCTTATGTCGTCTACTGAGTCTTCTTGCAAACGTTTTAGAAATATTTTTTTTTCATACAGGCAAACAGTGTGGACCCAGATCAGACTGCTCCTAGAGGAGCAGTCTGATCTGGGTCCACACTGTTTGCAAAAATGACTTTTAAAGTAATCGACAGACGACAAAACAGACAACATTTGTCATGATTGGCATTTTATGGGTTAAGGACCCCGAGCAAGGTAGTCTACTTTTGCTGGCACCTAAACTCCTTTATAACATTGTTTATTATAACAGGGTTATGGCTCTAGTATAAGAATTTGAACTGTATTGGTTAACCACTGATGTATATACCTACCGAGAAAAATTCTGGTCAGGTGAACTGATGGCCTCGATTTGACCTAAACAATGCTGACTGGACCGCTAAACTCCAAACACAGTTTTAGATATATTACAGTTTAAAGATGTATATATAAGATTATTTATCATATGATGTCGCGTCTGAGAGTGCAATAAGGCCATGTAATATTTTCAATAATCCACTAGTTGATTATATATGCAAATTAGCTAGATACGTCCAGTAATGTTACATTTACGGCGTCCTTAACGACGTCGCGTTTACTAATGGTGGAATATTGGAATTTTTGTTAAACAGTCGTGAATAAAATGCGTTATAAATATCATATGATAAATAGAATCTTGCATTCGTGCTCATGTATTATTGAATTTATTAAACTCGTTGAGGAAAAGGGATAAAATGCTCGGCAAAGCCTCGCATTATATCCCTTTTCCTCATCTCGCTTAATAAATTCAATAATAGATGAACACTCATGTAAGATCCTCTATATAGATAATGACCACAAATTGTCATTTTTATTTTCCCGTTTTGTAAAAATGGTTGTATTATGGTATGGGATTGGCATCCGTCCATTTATCCTTTCCAGGTTAATTACTTTTAGAATAGATACCTTGTGAGTGCAATTCATCTTACCTTTTTGTACCAATAATTTTCAAACTTGTCTGAATGGTATTAATTTGTATGTACTTTGGAAGTAATTGTTAGGTCTGTTACTTTTTCCACGTTATGATATAAACATAGTCATTTTCTAACCTCAGATACTTAGACTGTGGATACCCTTCTTAAATTCTTATATTCATTTCTTCTACCGTTTTGAAATGATATGGTTGTTTAACTGATGTGGAAAGGTGTAAAAAGTTAAGAGAGAGAAGTTTCTTTTACAGGTTAGTTCTGTTTCAGGTGGCAGATGATATGCTGTTGTTTAAGTGGTGAAGAAACTAGACATGTCTTTTCAACTTTATCAAATCTCTGTGTTGCCTTCTTTAAGGTGAGGACATATTTCACTTTTAACCCTTAACCTGCTGAATATTTATATATGCCACACACACCACTGCTTATCAACTAATCAGAATTCTTGATGCAAATCATTGCAACAAATTCAAAAACTGAATGACAAAACAATGAAGATCCTGATCAGATGGCTGCCATCTGATCTAGATCTACATTGTTTGAAAGATAAGACATATCCGGGCTCAGCAGGATAAGGGTTAAGATGCCATGAAAAACTGCATCTGGAAATTGTCGTCTGTTTATTTATCGGCTGCTGAATCTTCTTGCCAACATTTTAAAATTATTTTTGCATACAGGCAAACACTGAGGACCCAGATCAGACTGCTCCTAGAGGACCCAGATCAGACTGCTCCTAGAAGAGCAGTCTGATCTGGGTCCACACTGTTTGCAAAATTGACTTTTTAAATTTACCAGCAGACGACAAAGCAGATGGCAAATGTTGATGGGTTAAGTACACCACCGCCTTTTTTGGTCAGTCCAAAACTGCTGTATGAATCTGCATTGCATAGTCAAATGTGACCACACCATCACGAAAACATGCCTGTATAATTTGGACCCCTTTGAACCCCAATTTTATACAGTAAAACTGGGGATTACAGGGGTAAACCTTATTTTTCTTATTTCTGCTCAAAATTTAGATTGTGGGCACTCGTTTGAACTGCTTTGATGAGGAGGTTCAAATGAGTGCCCACAATCTATATTTTGGGCCTTTTTCGTCGGTAAAGTTTACAATGTATTGTATAGGCGTGTTTTCGTGATGACACAAAAAGCTTTTGTACAAAATCCAGGTGACGGTTATTCTAATGTACTTACATATGTAACATGACATCTGATTGGATAATTTCCAAAGTTTTGTGATTTATATTCTTTGATACACTGCCGGAAGCCCGACACCATTATGTAACGTCACTTTTCATTGGCTGACATTTGGTTTTACGCAGCTCACAGTGCTTGCCGCTTTGTGCAAAACAGTACAGTTTGAAACAAAACAAACAAATAAGTTCATTTAAATGGGGATAACTGTTTTGAAAAATTGTCTTTTGGGGGGGGGGGGGGGGGGGGGGGTGTAAATTGACCGTTTATGGCCATAAATTCCATTTTACGGCTCCGCTGATGCTTTGCCCTGAAACGAAATTTCCAACCATAAAAATGCCAATTTACACAATTTTTGTTGCACCTGCTTGTAGCGGGATGCGACATAGGAGTCCGATTTTCTGTCCGTGCGTCCGTCTGTCCGTCTGTTAACATTTACGTCGAAGTTCGACATTTACGCCCAAGTTTTTATTTTACAAGCCTCAGCTACCATCAAACCTTACATTAAACATCTCATAGACCTTCCCACTTTGTAAGCACCTTGACCTGGTGTCTTTGACCTATATTTTGCGCTCCAGTGAGTTTGACCATTACGTCGAAGTTCGACATTTACGTCGAAGTTCGACATTTACGTCGAAGTTCGGCATTTACGTCAAAAGTTTTTATTTACAGACCTCAGCGACCATCAAACCTTACATGAAACATCTCATAGACCTTCTCACTTTGTAAGCACCTTGACCTAGTGAATTTGACATATATTTTGGGCTCCAGTGGATTTTACCATTACGTCGAAGTTCGACATTTACGTCGAAGTTTGTATTGTAATCAACTATAAAACTAAACAACCATCAAACATTTCATGAAATATCACCCTGAGCTCCTGACTAGACAAGCACCTTGACCCGGTGACCTTGACCTATATTTTACGCTTCAGTGAGTTTGACACAAATTACGTCAATGTTCCAGATCTTCTCAAATAAAAGGCCTACAACAATAAAATCTTGAATAGTGTTTCTCCTATATGTACTGACTCTGCAGGTACCTTGACCCGGTAACCTTGACCTATATTTTACGCTCCAGCGACTTTGACATATTTTTATGTCGAAGTTCCAGATCTCTGCAAATAAAAGGCCTACAACCATCAAATCTTGCATAATGCTGCTCCTGGATGTACTGATTCTGCAGGTACCTTGACCTGGTGATCTTGACCTATCTTTTACAATCCATTGACTTTGACACAATTTGCGTCAATGTTCCAGATCTTCTCAAATAAAAGGCCTGCAACCACCAAATCTTGCATAATGGTTCTCCTAGATGTATTGACTTGGTGACCTTGACCTAGTTTTTGCGCTCCATTAACACATTTTAGGTCAACATTCCATATCTTCTTACCTATAAGGCCTACAACCACCAAACCTTGCATTGTGCTTCTCCTACATTTACTTACTCTGTGGGTACCTTGACCTGGTGACCTTAACCTATATTATGCACTCCAGTGACTTTTACGTCAATGTCCAATATATCCTAAAATAAATGGCCTACAGCCACCAAACTTTGCATAGTACTTCTCCTCATTGTACTGATTTGGCACGTACCTTGACCTGGTGACCATGGCCTATATTTTTTGGTCCAGTGACTTTGACACAATTTACATCAACTATCAAATGCTATGAAATTTACTTAATTAATAACAACATCCTGATTGTGACTTCTGTGACTTTTGCCCCCAGCAGGTGTGACGCCGCCTTCTGCGGAATTCTTGTTAATACAGTTATCTGTTTATTTATAGCCACACTTATTGTCCCTGTGACATCAGAGGGCTATGTAAAAAGTGTTTGTTATCTGTAAAATTGGGACTGGGCTCGTGTACTAGGACATTAACAAACAGTGTAGATCAAGATCAGATATTCTGTGGCATCTGATCAGAGTCTACACTGTTAGTTTAAAAAACTAGAATTTACAGGCCAAACAGAACAATCTCAGTCTCATTTCAGAACTATTTTCCCAGCCTACACTCATGAGACAGTAGACCATTCAAAGCTGTCGGTGTGTTACTTATGATACAAAACCAAAGCTAAAGTCCTAGTTAGCTAAGTTATTGCTGTAGCTAGGACATGAGCACTTTCTCTTAAACATTAGGTCTCTCATCACTGGGTTCAAGCCTTTCTGGGTCACTTTTAAGATGTCAAGTTTCTTCAGTGGAAGTTCAGGCGTTTTTCCTTTGGTACTCCAGTTTTCCTCCACTTCTGATTAATGAGTGGCATGATACACATGAAATGATCTTGAAAGGACTTTGAAATCCAAATCAAAATCAGATGAGTGTTGCTGACCCAATTGTTCAGTTGGATACTTTACAATCTGATGATTGTTGGACAGATGTTTTAAACTAACAATATTGTTTGGTAACCCTTAAGGCGCCGAGAAAAACTACATCTGAAAATGTTGTCTGCTTTAGTTGTCTGCTGAATCTTTTTGCAAACTTTTTAAAAATATTTTTGCATACAGGCAAACAGTGTGGGCCCAGATCAGACTGCTCCTACAGGATAAGTTTGAACTGGGTTCACACTGTTTGCAAAAAAGGACTTTTGTGTCTTGATTGGCATTTTATGGGTTAATGTATTTTTAGCTCAAGGTGAGCTTTTGTGATCACTTTTTGTCCGTCCTCCATGCATCCGTCCGCAAGTGTGTCTGTAAACAATTTCTTCAAACGACATCTCCTAAACCACTGATCCGATTTTGACCAAACTTCACTGGAATGATACTTAGTTGGTCAACTTAAAGTTGTTTAGCCCCACCCACATGGGCTTGAAGAAATAGATGGGCTGCATGATGCTTCCATGCAGAGCTGAAACAGACTGCACACGAGGACTGGTAAACCGCTTAGAAGAAATAAGCCTGCCCAGGCAAAGCGGACCATCCATGCTTATAAACCCAATTGATTTCATTTGTCAACAGGGCTTTTGAGATGTCATTTCATCTCGATGTCTAATAAAAGTTTCCAAATTGACCTATACAGTGTTGACAGGGGCGTTAAACCTCAGTTCAAACAAAACAAACTTTCAAAGTTATTCAAATGGTTCCGGTCATTTGCACAACAAGGTCACAGGAGCCAAAAATAGATTTTTTTTTTTCACTGAAAACTTTCGCCCCCACCCATAGGGGCTTGAAGAAATATATGGGCTGCATGATGCTTCCACGCAGAGCTGAATCCGGCCCGCACACTAGTACTGGTAAACCACTTGGAGGATCTAAGCCTGTCCAGGAACTGCGGTGCGAGGTGGACCGTCCATGCTAATTAACCCTATTGGTTTCATTGGGCGACAGGGCTTGAGATGTCATTTCATCTGAATGTCGGGTAAAAGTCCCATAAAATGGAAGCAACGTCTCCAAAATGACTTTTACAGTGTTGATGGGGACGTTAAACCTCAAATCAAACAAACAAACAAATCACTGAAAACGTAAAAAATCTTCTCCTCTGAAACCCCAAGGCCCAGGTCTTTGATATTTGGTGGGTAGCTTCATCTAGTGGACCTCTACCAAAAGATTGTTCCAATTGTAGCCCTAGCACCAAAAATGCCCCCGCTCCGGGGCCCTTTGGTATTACATTGACTTATATAGGAAAAAATCTTAAAAAAAAATCTTCTGAAACCGCAAGGCCCAGATCTTTGATATTTGATGAGAAGTTTCATCTGGTAGACCTGTACCAAGATTGTTCAAATTATAGCCCTGGGGCCAAAAATGCCCCCGCCCCAGGGCCCTTTGCTTTTACACAGACTTAATAGGGAAAACCTTTAAAAATCTACTTGTCTGAAATCAGAAGGCTCAGGTGTTTGTTATTTGGTATGATGCTTCATCTGGTGGACCTCTACTATGTTGTTCAAATTATAGCCCTGGGGCCAAAGGTGGCCCCCACAGGTTTTACACAGACATATATGGAAAACCTTTAAAAATCTTCTTCTGAAACCACAAGGCCCAGGTCTTTTATATTTTGCTTGAAGCTTCATGTGAGTGACCTCTGCCAATATTATTCAAATCATAGCCCTAGGGTCAAAAATGGCCCCGCCACACGGCCCACCGGTTTTACATGGGCTTTGGGAAAATCTTTAAATACCTTCTTGTCTGAAACCAGAAGGCCCCAGTCTTTGATATTTGGAATGACTGTCTCTCTAGTTGCCCTCTACCAAGATTGTCCAAATTTTAACCCCATGGGGTCAAAAATGGACCTGCCGGAGCCCACTGGTTTTATTAGCTCACCTTGGTGAGCTATTGTGATTGGTCTTTGTCTGTCGTCCATCCGTGCACGCGTGTGTCTGTCCGTCATCAAATTTTGCTTTAAACGACTTCTTCTCCAAAACTGCTGGACAGATTTTGAAATAATTTCGCAGGAATGTTCCTTGGGTGACCCTCTACCAAAATTGCTCAAATCGTTGTGCTCGGGTGAACAAGATGAACACCAGAGCTAAAAATAGAAAAACCTTTAAACGACTTCTCCTCCTTAACCAGTGCATTGACTTTGAAATAATTTCACAGGAATGTTCCTTGGGTGACCCTCTACCAAAATTGCTCAAACCGTTCTGCTCGGATAAACAAGCTAGCCGCCAGAGCTAAAAATAGAAAACCCTTTAAATGACTTCTTCTCCTTAGCCAGTGAATGGATTTCAAAATAATTTCACAGGAATGTTCCTTGGGTGATCCTCTACCAAAATTGCTCAAACTGTTCTGCTTGGATGAACAAGATGGCCCCTAGAGCTAAAAATAGAAAAACCTTTTAAATGACTTCTTCACCTTAACCAGTGGATGGATTTCAAAATAATTTTACAGGAATGTTCCTTGCGTGACCCTCAACCAGAATTGCTCAAACTGTCCTGCTCCAATGAACAAGATGGCCGCCAGAGCTAAAAATAGTAAAACCGTTCAAAGACTTTTCTTCCTTAACCGTTGGATGGATTTTGAAATAACTGCACAAGAATGTTCCTTGGATGACCCACTACCGAAATTGTTCAAACTGCTCCGCTTGGATGAACGAGATGGCCACAAGGGCTAAAAATAGAAAAAAACTTTAAATGACTTCTGCTCCTTAACCATTAGATGGATTTCAATATAATTTCACAGGAATGTTCCTCGAGTGACTCTCTACCAAAATTGCTCAAACAAGTCTGCTTGGATGAAAAAGAAGTCCACCAGAGCTAAAAATAGAAAAAAACTTGTAAAGACTTCTCCCCCTTAACCAGTGGATGGATTTTGAAATAATTTCACAGGAATGATCCTTGGGTGACCCTCTGCCAAAATTGCTCAAACCATTCCACTCTGATGAACAAGATGGCACCAGAGCTAAAAATACAAAATCCTTTAAATGACATCTGCTCCTCAACCTGTGGATGGATTTTGAAATCATTTCCCAGGAATGTTTCTTAGGTGACCTCATACCAAAATTGCTCAAAGCGTTCTGCTAGGATGACTAAGATGGCCTCCAGAGCTGAAAAAAGAAAAACCTTTAGACAACTTCTTCTGCTTAACCAGTGGGTGGATTTCAAAATAATTTCACAGTAATCGTTTCTTGGGTGACCCTCTATTAAAATTGTTCAAACAATTCTGCTGGGATCAAAAACGTGGCCGCCAGAGCTAATAATAGAAAAACATTTAAGTAACTTCTCCTGCTTAACCAGTGAATGGATTTTGAATTAATTTCACAGGAATGTTCCTTGGGTGACCCTCTTCCAAAATTGCTCAAGCGGTTGTTGGGCTTGGATGAAGATGATCAGCGTCGGCATAGCCTGTTTGAAGCATTATATCTCCTGAACCGATGGATGGATTTTGACCAAACTTTCATAGACACATCACTAAGATAAGGGAAAACAATCATTAGGTTATGATGACCTTGACCTCATTTTCAAGGTCACAGCGACCCAAAAAAACAGTCATTTTTGGGCCAAAAATGGCTTTTCTGCACTCTATCTCAATAACCAATTGATTAATTTTAGTCAAACTTGGTCACATATATCAATACAACATACCACAGATTTGATTAGATTTTGGTGATCTTGACCTCATTTTCAAGGTCATAGCCACCCAAAAACTGTCATTTTTGGGCCAAAAATGGCTTGTCTGCACTCTATCTCATTAACGAATTGATTAATTTTAGTCAAACTTGGTACAATATATCATTATAACATACCACAGATATGATTAGATTTTGGTGACCTTGACCTCATTTTCAAGGTATTTATGCTCAAAATATAGATTGTGGGTACTCATTAGAAATGCCTCATCGTGGTGGTTCTAAGAAGTACCCACAATCTATATTTTAGAGCAGAAATAAGAAAAGGTCAACCCCTGTAAACCCAGTTTTACTACATAAAAGTGGGTTCAAGCGGGTCAAAACTAAATATTTAGGCGTGATTTCGTGATGGTAAATGCTTTATCTGAATTACAGAAAGAAGAATTAGTACCGTCAGACATTATGGCAGGATTGATGCTTGTTTATAGACAACAGAAATTTAAACGTCATCATCTTGATGTTGTGGATTCAGGGATTGCTCAAAATCTAAGGTGGGTTTTCTTTTACCAACTTTAGATGGGAAACCCCTAAAACAGGACACTGGCAACCAGTGCTGACACAGATCCTGTGATCAGGACCTTCACATTAAACAAAAAATCAAGTGTTTTTTTTTTATTTAAAAAAAAAAAAATATTGACACACCTAATGTTGAAATTGACTCCTACCTTATATAGTAAGGAAGATCTATTCAGTTAAAAATGAGTTAGATTAACCCATTGTATACTAGTGGACTCTTCCATTGCTATTTGTTGGACAAGTCCATTTGTCACATAAGGGGTGTCAGGCCTATTTTTAGCTCACCTGTCACGTAGTGACAAGGTGAGCTTTTGTGATCACATTTTTCCGCCTTCCGTCGTCAGTGCGTGAGTCTGTGCGTGCGTCCGTGCGTGCATCCGTAAACAATTTCTTGTCCGCACAATAGCATCTTCATTTATGATTTGATTTTAACCAGACTTGCACACAACTTGTATCACCATGAGATCTAGGTTCCTTTCTTGAACCAGCCATATCCTATCATGTGTAACGGCCCCTGAAAGGGCAAAAATTGCCTATTTTTGGTCTTGTCCGCACGATAGCATCTTCATTTATGATTTGATTTTAACCAGACTTGCACACAACTTGTATCACCATGAGATCTAGGTTCCTTTCTTGAACCAGCCAGATCCCATCATGTGTTACGGAGTTATGGCCCCTGAAAGAGCAAAAATTGCCTATTTTGGACTTGTCCGCACGATAGCATCTTCATTTATGATTTGATTTTAACCAGACTTGCACACAACTTGTACCACCATGAGATCTGGGTTCCTTTCTTGAACCAGCCATATCCTATCATGTGTAACGGCCCCTGAAAGGGCAAAAATTGCCTATTTTTGGTCTTGTCCGCACGATAGCATCTTCATTTATGATTTGATTTTAGTCAGACTTGCACACAACTTGTACCACCATGAGATCTGGGTTCCTTTCTTCAACCAGCCTTATCCCATCATGTGTTACGGAGTTGCGGCCCCTGAAAGGGCAAAAATTGACTATTTTGGTCTTGTCTGCATGATAGCTGTTTCATTTATGATTTGATTTTAACTAAATTCACACACATTTTGTACCAACACTAAATATCTCGATCAAGTTCGAATATGGGTCATGTTGGGTCAAAAAGTAGGTCAAATCAGAAAAAAAACCTTGTGAAGACACTGGAGGCCACAGTTTTGGTCCGATCATCATCAAACTAGCCCAGAATGATCATCTTGACAATATCTCAGTCAAGTTCGAATATGGGTGTTGTCGGGTCAAAAAGTAGGTCAGTAGGTCAAATCATAGAAAAACCTTCTGAACACACTAGAGGCCACAATTTATGTCCAATCATCATCAAACTTGCTCAGAATGATCATCTTGATAATATCTTGGTCACATTAGAATATGGGTCATGTCGGTTTAAAAAGTAGGTCAGTAGGTCAAATCATAGAAAAACCTTGAGAACACACTAGAGGCCACATTTTGGGTCCAATCGTCATCAAACTTGCCCAGAATGATCATCTTGACAATATCTGAGTCAAGTTTGAATATGGGTCATGTCGGTTCAAAAAGTAGGTCAGTAGTTCAAATCAGAGAAAAACTTGTGAACACACTGGAGGCCACAGTTCTGGTCTGATCATCATCAAACTTGCTCAGAATGATCATCTTGATATTACCTTGGTCACGTTCGAATATGGGTCATGGCAGGTCAAAAAGTAGGTCAGTAGGTCAAATCAGAGAAAAACCTTTTGAACACACTAGAGGCCACATTTTTGGTCCAATCATCATCAAACTTGCTCAGAATGATAGTCTTGACAATATCTCGGTCAAGTTCGAATATGGGTCTTTTCAGGTCAAAAAGTAGGTCAGTAGGTCAAATCAAAGAAAAACTTTGTGAACACACTAGAGGCCACAGATTAGGACCGATCATCATCAAACATGCCCAGAATGATCATCTTGACAATATCTGAGTTGTGTTCGAATATGGGTCATGTCGGTCCAAAAAGTAGGTCAGTAGATAAAATCATAGAAAAACCCTCTGAACTCACTAGAGGCCACACTTTTGGTCTGATCATCATCAAACTTGCTAAAAATGATCATTTGACAATATCTCAGTTAATTTCCAATATGGGTCATATCTGGCCAGTCAGTAGGTCAGATTGTTGAAAAACCTTGTGGACACACTATAGAGACCCCAGTTTTGGTCTGATCATCATCAAACTTGCTCAGAATGATCATCTTGACAATATCTGGGTCAAGTTTGAAAATGGGTCATGTTGGGTCAAAAAGTAGGTCAGCAGGTCAGATCATAGAAAAGATGCCACAGTTTTTAGTCAAATCATCATAAAACTTGCTCAGAATGATCATTTGGACAATATCTCAGTTAAGTTCGAATATGGGTCGTGTCAAATCAAAAAGTAGATCAGTAGGTTATTTTGTCATAACTTTTGAACTTCATATTTGGCATGTAGGTTCCTTGTGACAAGGGCTTCCCACTCAAATAAAGATTTGACATGTGACCTACTTTATCTTAACTTTTGAACCATATGAGATAGAGCCTTTATATTTGGCATGTATGTTCCTTGTGACAATGTTTTCTCAACCATTCAAAACTTTTGAGCCATGACCTTGACCTTTGACCTTCTTTGTCATAACTTTTGGAGCATTTAAGATACAGCCTTCATATTTGGCATATAGGTTCCTTCATAGGAGTGAGTGTTTGAGTTGAAGTCTCACCAACAGCTAAGGTCATACAGTGATGGGACCTCTGTTTAAAGACCAATCTGAAAGTCTGGAGACGCCTGGGATCGATCCTGCTACCCCTGGTTTACAAGGCAAGTAGCATGACCACTTCACAATGAAGGCGCCTAAACGTTAATGTAATGTTGTGTAGATGACCCTCTAGGAAAATAGCATAACGATTAACAAATGGTCACAAGAGCTAAAAATAGAAAAACATTGTAAATTTGCTTCAAATGCGAACTCCTTCTAAACCTTTGGGCTATTGGATTTAAAACTTCACAGGAATGTTGCCTATGTGACTCCCTACCAAAATAGTTAAAACTCATTCCACTCCAATGAAGAAGTTGGCTGCCAGAGCTAAAAATAAAAAAAATCTTCAAACGACAATTCCTTTTGTACCCTTGGGCCAATTTCATTCAAACTTCCAAGTATTGTTGCTTAGATGACCCTCTACCAAAAAGGCTAAAACAATCCCGCTCCGATGAACAAAATGGCCACCCGAGCTAAAAATAGAAAAATATTGTAAATCTGATTCAAATGTGAACCCCTCCTAAACCCTAAGGCCAATTTGATTCAAACTTCACAGGAATGTTGCCTAGGTTACTCCCTACCAAATAAGCTAAAATCACTCTGCTGATGAACAAGATGGCCACCATAGCTAAAAATAGAATATACTAGAGACAGTGACACACAGGTGAGCGAACCAGGGCCCTGTGGGCCCTCTTGTTTTATTTTTGTTCTACTTTTTACAGAACATTCTGTTAGCAAATTGTGCAGGCCCTGATCAGACATTGCATTCTGCGGCGTCTGATCTGGGCCTTCACTGTTTGCCAAGGTACCCCTTTAGGAGTTTCCCCGCATATATTCGGTTAAGGATGTTTACATATATCTTGAACATTTTATGTACCATTTAGGTGCCGGCCTCAGTAGCTCAGAACTAATGGCAACATTCTTATTTGGAGATAGATCATGAAAGCTTTTCTACAGTCACGCTCACTTAGGTCACAAACACCGTAGTGATTTTTTTTCTGTCCTGTCAGATCTATTTCTTTGTCATTCCTTGATGGATACGTAGATACAGAATGGAAAATGATAGAAAAACCCATAAACCCCAGTTTTCTCTATAAAAAGTTGGTTTTAGAAGGGTGTTCATAACACAAGACTTGTTAACCTGATGCACCTTCTGAACTACCCTGTCCAATGACTGATCTGGGTAGATATTTCTTTTTTGCATATACAGGTTGGTTAGGATTGATCATGAAATCTTTTCTACGGTCATTCTCTCCCTTCCGTCAGTTTCTGTCGAAAGAATGTGCACTGTACTGGTTAACCGCTTACATATAAACACACCCAGGAAAAGTGAGGATAGGTAAACTGACCGGCTAAAAAATGGCCTAAAATAGTGTTGACTGGGCCATTAAACCCCAATACAAACAAAAAAAGGTCGGTTAGAAATGTCTTTCCTGTTGTGCATATGTGCTTTAACAACATACATTTTTTCTGTTCTTGAAAAGATGGAGCTGTGCAATGGAAATACTCGGCTAGAGGTGTTGATACTTTTTTCTTTCTCAAGGTTCACATGTGTTTACTTCAATTTTTCTATTTAAAAGTGGGGTTCAAGAGGGTCAAAATCATACAGGAGTGTTTTGGTGATCGAAGTGAGTATATATTGTAAATTTACTACCGAAAAACCCAGAACATTTTAAGATGAAAAGTTATGATATTTTTGTTATTTCTGCTCAAAATATAGATTGTGCGTTAGCTAACGAGGACCCACAGCCTATATATTAGTGCAACAACAAGAAAAATAGGGTAGGCACCTGTAAACCCCAGTTTTACTATTTAAAAGTGGGGTTCAAGGGGGTCAAAATTATCTAGGTGTGTTTTCGAGACTGAGTTTAGAATGAAACAAGTGTTATAACTTCGGGCACTGGACAGTTGAGTTGAATTCTGTTTCAGGAGCAGAATGAACAATCCTCCACAGCATCAAGTGACACCCAGTAAACCTACACCAAAACCTTGGATGACGGTGAAACTCATGACACATTATATGAAATATTCCCTAGGCAGCTATGGCTGGCCATACTTCATTGGGCTGAATAATCCTGTGATAGCAACTTGTCGCCTTCTGCCTAGACTCAGGTTAGGATCTGTTTTCCTTAATTCGTTTACGGTAATAAATTCCAACAACCTATGCCTTGGAGCAGAAATAAGGAATCTAATGTATAAATCCATAAACCCCAGATGTCTTTTAATATAAAATGGGGTTTAAGGGGAGTGTTCATTACACAAACTTGTTAACATGATATTTTCAACAAAGACTGATTAAAAAAGAGTGCAAAAGAGTGCAAAAAAGCAGGGTCTGGTTGTTCAAAGCATTGTTTGCTTAATGAGCTTGTTAGTGGTCATATCATTAACTTTCTAGCAGGTACAATATTTATGCTTCTGGTATTTTTGCTGAAAAAAATGTGAGCAGCTTTTGCATTATTTTTTCAGCAAAAATGCTAGGAACTTTGCCGTATTTAGTACTTGAAGTTTTTATGATTTCTTAACTAACAACATCGTTAGTTTTGAACAACTGGCCCCTGATGCGCAGAACGATCTGATTGTTTGCTTGTTGTAGAGGTCTTATTCTTGCACACTAGACAAGGAAATCCGTGATTTTACCCTGGGATAGAAATTTATGTTCTGACCCTGGTGTTCCGACCCCAGATCGAATATAATCGCGTGTTTGATAAATGCACTGGTTGATTACAACCTCATGTGCGGCGGCGTCATGGGTGACGTCACTAAACATTCCTGTCGTGTCATCACAAAATGGTGGATGTCGGCAACCGAAGTGACAGCAGCATTAAAAATTCGCAATAGAAATGGAAGGTATGCAAGAAAAAGAATCCAATATGGGTGTGAGGGTTGGATTGAAAAATCCGTCCCTCGGGATCACTGTTCGGCATCACTCGGCAAGCCTCGTGATGCCGGACAGTGTCCCTCGGGACGGATTTTTCAATCCACCCCTCACACACATATAAGATTCTTATATTCTAGGCTACCTCACTTAGAAGCCTTTGTCAGAATTCCAAATACATGTCCATTCCTCCAGTCCTCATCCACAGAGCTATTAACTGTGACAGTTTCAAGATTCTAGCTCAAAAAGCTTAGAAGGAGTTTCGTGACAATCAAAAAAAGGGACCCAAAATCATACTTTTTGATCTCTGGTGACCCCCAGACATGCCCCCTGAAATGCAACATGACTGTGTTTGAACTAAATGAATTTGACCCCTTGGGCAATGTTGGGCCCCACCCCCTGCCTGGGGGGCCACATCAAAATTCTGAATATGGTCATGTAGTCTTCAGCCATAGGGCTTTTTACCTTTGAAAGTTTCAAGATTCTTGATGAAATGGTCGAGGAGCAATGATGTTACATTACAGATGGGTGGACATCCAGACGGACCTTCTGACGGACGGACGGACGGATGGGGGTAGGGTAATACATTATCCCTGCTTTTTCTTCAAAAGCGCAGTGATGAAAACGTGGAAAGCTACACACATTTTTCAGCAACATTACTACCACATAAGATACTTTACTTTTTGGTATATACATTTACCAGGCAGTTAAGCTTACAAAGCTTTGAAAAGTATTAACTGGGATATTTATCAAAAACACACACACAAAGAAATAACAGTTACTTCTTGACAGAAGTTTCACAACTTCATTTACCTCAGAACATACCTAACATCTAATGTCTCATGATTGGGTTTGCTATTTTGCTTGGTTTTGTTTTCGTACACTGCTCAGAAAAAAATGGCAGAAAATGGCAGACTTTGAAGGAGATTTTGTTTGTACACACAGGCAAATAACCTGTTCTCCCTGTTTTTGTCGCACCTGCATTTACCAGGCAGTTAAGCTTACAAAGCTTTGAAAAGTATTAACTGGTTTTAAACATCACCTCAATTAAAGAACACCTCACTTGGAAAAGAACAACAAAACAAGCTGTTTTGCGAATAGCGAGATTATTGCGTAGAAAAGCAGCACATACAAGAAGGACGCAAAATACAATTGATCAAAAACATCAACCAGTACATGTACATGCCCATACTTTGATAATGATAATACTGTAAATAAAAGCCTTCCTTTACTTTACTGAATCTTAAAACCATTCATATTGTGCTGCTCTTAAATGCTGCGAGCCGGCTACCCAACCCTACTCCAGTGGAGGGGGAGGTAGGATTTCCCAGTGCTCAGACCAGCAAGATCGGTCGCACCGACGCACTTTTGCACTCCAGACCCCAAATATACAGACGTAATATATATGAGACTTTAGTATGTTATAAATATGTTTAACGTTAATAAATCACTCCGCTATATATTGTACACCTGCATACAAAGTCTGGCTACAAAACCTCAAATCAGTGCTTCCGTACTTGAGTGTTTACTCACTCTTAATTATAAGATTGAAATTTGATACAGTCGAAGTAACGTCGTGTTTTCTTGAGGAGATCTCGCTAGAAACTGACAAGCCAACACCCAGATCTAACTTTTATAAACCACAACACGTGATCGAACTCTACTCACTAGCCCCTCTGGCTTGTTCAACCGGTTCTGTTAAGACAGAAATTTCCCGCTATACGCTGTAACGCGGGAAATTAGTAAGGATATTTATCAAAAACACACACACAAAGAAATAACAGTTACTTCTTGACAGAAGTTTCACAACTTCATTTACCTCAGAACATACCTAACATCTAATGTCTCATGACTTGTGTTTGCTATTTTGCTTGGTTTTGTTTTCGTACACTGCTCAGAAAAAAATGGCAGAAAATGGCAGACTTTGAAGGAGATTTTGTTTGTACACACAGGCAAATAACCTGTTCTCCCTGTTTTTGTCGCACCTGCTTTAGCAGGAAGACATAGGCATACAAGTTTCCGTCCATCCGTGCGTTCGTGAGAACGTCTGTCCGTCCGTCGTCCGTCCGTCTGGTTGTCCGTCCACATTTTACAATGGGTGTCTTGTCATCGCAACTCCTCCTACAGTTTCATACTGATTATTTTCAAACTTTGCGTGTGTTTTTGCCATGGTATGAGGATGCGCATGTGGTTTGGACTTTATCGTCCGATCAATTTTTGTCACTTTTTCCACATTGTGAACTTAGTCATTTTTAACCTACAATTGATATATGATAGGTACCTCTTGTCATCGCAACTGCTCTTGCAGTTTTATACCGATCATTTTGAAACTTTGCATGTGCTTTCAGCATGGTATGAGGATGTGCATGTGGTTTTGACATAATTCTCAGAATATTTTTTTCACTTTTTGCACGTTTTGAACTTAGTCATTTTTGTCACACCTGCTTTAGCAGGAAGACATAGGCGTGCAAGTTTCCGTCCGTCTTTCCGTCAACATTTTACACTGGGGGTCTTGACATCACAACTCCTCCTACAGTTTTATACTGATTATTTTGAAACTTTGCGTGTGTTTTTGCCATGGTATGAGGATGCACATGTGGTTTGGACTATATCGTCGGATCATTTTTTGTCACTTTTTCCACATTGTGAACTTAGTCATTTTTAACCTTCAATTGATATATGATAGGTACCTCTTGTCATCGCAACTCCTCTTGCAGTTTTATACCGATCATTTTGAAACTTTGCGTGTGCTTTCGCCATGGTATGAGGATGTGCATGTGGTTTCGACATAATTCTCAGAATATTTTTTTCTCTCACTTTTTGCACATTATGAACTTTGCCATTTTTAAGCTTCATTTGATATACGATAGGTACCTCTTGTCATCGCAACTCCTCCTATAGTTTCATACCGATTATTTTGAAACTTTGTGTGCGTTTTTGCCATGGTATGAGGATGTGCATGTGGTTTGGACTTTATCTTCAGATAAATTTTTGTCACTTTTTCCACATTGTGAACTTAGTCATTTTTAACCTTCAATTGATATATGATAGGTACTTCTTGTCATCGCAACTCCTCTTGCAGTTTTATACCGATCATTTTGAAACTTTGTGTGTGCTTTCGCCATGGTATGAGGATGCGCATGTGGTTTGGACTTAATCATCGGATCATTTTTATCTCTTTTTCCACATTTTGAACTTAGCCATTTTTAACCGTCAATTGATATATGATAGGTACCTCTTGTCATCGCAACTCCTCTTGCAGTTTTATACCGATCATTTTGAAACTTTAGGTGTGCTTTCGCCATGGTATGAGAATGTGCATGTGGTTTCAACATAATTCTCAAAATATTTTTTTTTCACTTTTTGCACATTATGAACTTTGCCATTTTTAAGCTTCATTTGATATACGATAGGTACCTCTTGTCATCGCAACTCCTCCTGCAGTTTCATACCGATTATTTTGAAACTTTGTGTGTGTTTTTGCCATGGTATGAGGATGCGCATGTGGTTTGGACTTTATCTTGGGATCAATTTTTATCACTTTTTCCACATTGTGAACTTAGTCAGTTTTTTTACCTCACACATATAGGCTATGGATTCTTCTCAAAGCCCTATATTCATTTCTTCTGCCTTAGATAAACTTTTATTTTTTTTGTGTGGGGCAGGTGGGTAGCAGGTGCGACATCAACTTCACTAAAGTTGAATCTCTGGTATATCATTTTAACCGCCAGTCTGTGTTCCTCTTTCAAACCCACCTCTGTCTAGATCTAATGATACTACGTTGAAGTCACAAAAATTCATGCTTTTGGCAAACACTAGTCACAAAATTTGAATTTGCATGTATTATGATAACACTTCCATGTGCTATAATTGCATCTCTGTTATAGTAGTCGTTATGAAATTGACTAGGCGGAGCTTTTCGGCTGTATACATGTGCGGTCCGGTTAATGACCGTATTTCCCCATTAAAATGTGTTTAGAACTAATCAATGGCAGTAAACACCATGGCCCATCAAGTTAAACAAGTCACTTTAATCGAAACCAGCTGATAAACCATGTTTTAAATCCAGAAATCTGATCTGACCGCGAGTATGACACCATTTTGATAGCTGGTTCCCCGCTAACTTTGTTGTAACTGAGCGTCCGGAACCGTACCGAACTACAGTACCGTAGCCATATGAAATGATTTTTAATGGCCCACATGGTCTTTGAATGAATTTTTTACCGCGAAAATCGATCTTGAATATGTTTTATCATTTGCTTTTAAGCTGGAATAAATTTGACTTTCTTTTACATGCGGCTCTAGAAAATGAGTTTTATTGCAGTTGACCTATCACATTGTCTGCATCGATGTTTAAAATTTCTGCTGAGCAGTGATCCTTAACAAAGCCTGATAAATATTTTTTCCGGTTGCGTAACTGAATTCTTTAATCTCTTTATCTCACTAAGCCCACACTTCTGAAGCGTGTCAAGCTAAACGAGTTTATTCGTGATTTTCGTTATCCGGGCACTTTGCTCATTCGGATTACTTTGGATGTTCATTGCACATAGCAACCAACCATTACGGTGACAACAAAAGCAGTCCACTGACCTCGGTACGCTTTGTTGCACACAAATTGCACTGTGTACTCACGCTTGTTTCGTTGGTTTCACAAAGAAAACATTTAAAAAATGATGCATTAAAGTTGTTGTTCGGTTGGATGTACGAATCACAACATGATGAATCCACTGAAAGTGACATTTCACCTGTTTCCAGCTGATCCGGTACGATTTAAACATTGGGTAAATGCCTGCAAGAGAGTCAACCAAGAAGGGTCAAAAACTGGAATCTGACAAACACACAGTACTGTGTTCTGCACACTTTTTGTCATGTAAATAATCTGTCTTTTTTGCCTGATAATTTTTTTTTTGGTCCTGAATTTTTAAATCATTTTGCTACACCCATGTGTAACTGTAAACAAAGCATTACTCGATAGATCTTGGGTATTTATTCATTTCACAAACTGTTTTTTTTTTGTTTGTTTGCTTTGGGTTATTACAGCCAGGTCAACACTATTAAGGTCATTTGATCTGATAAGTTTAACTATCCACACTTCCAGGACAGACTTATACCTAAGTGGTTAACCAGTACAGTGCACATTAGCCTGAAACTAATAGGTATGGAAACTGCATCCTGATCACCATTCAGGGCATCAGACTGAGTCACCCCTGCTCATCGGGCTTGAAGAAATAGATGGGCTGCATGATGCTTCCGACCGCACACGAGCTGCAACCGACTGCACACGAGTACTGGTTAACCGCTCAGAGGATCCAAGCTTGCCAAGGCAATGTGGTGCGAGTCAATCCGTCCATGCTTATAAATCCGATTGGTTTACCTGGACGACAGGGCTTGAGATGTCATTTCATCTCAATGTCGGGTAAAAGTCCCATGGAATGGGAAGCAGCGTCTCCAAAATGACCGTTACAGTCTTGACGGGGACGTTAAACCTCAAAACAAAAACAAACACCAGACTGGGTTACTGAGGCCGGCCTCACAAACTGAATACCTGTGCACAATATATTACTAGTGGTTATAAGCAGCGATAAAATGTATTATGGATATACAGCAACAACAAACTGAATGCCTAGATCCTGAAAGGAATGTCTTTATAAGAAGCCATCTGATCTGGGCCTACACTGTTTGCAAAGGAATGGGTTTTTGTTTTCAGCAAGTGTTTAGATCATCTTCCCAAAATCTTTTGTAGGATTGTATCAATATTTGTAGGACTGAATGCATATTTTAGGTCAGAATATTAATTTCTTTACTAAAACTTTTCTTTACTAAGCCTCACATGAGTTCAGATAATGGTTGTCCGGCAGGATAAAAGGTTTTGCAGGACGAAGTGAAAAATGGCTGAGGTTTAACACCACTGTCAACAGCACGTCATTCCGAGGCGCTGCATCCAATTTTGTGGGGCTTTATCTTGTCACTGAATTGAATGACATCTCCAGTCCTGTCGTCCAGTGGCAGACTTAAACCTACTAAGTAGCTTACCAGTACCGTACTCGTGCAGCTCTGGTTGGAAGACTTTCATGACATTGGGTTGAAAACCACTTGGTTTGTTTTGTTTGATTTGAGGTTTAACCTCCCCATCAACACAGTAAAGGTCATTTTTGAGACGTTGCTTTCCATTTTGTGGGACTTTTACCAGACATTTTGATGAAGTGACATCTGAAGCCCTGTCGCCCAATGAAACCAATAGGGTTTATAAACATGGGCGGTCCGACTCCAACCACTTTGCCTGGGCAAGCTTTGTTCCTCTAAGGGGTTTACCAGTACTCGTGTGCAGGTCCGTTTCAGCTCTGCGCGGAAGCATCATCCAGCCCATCTATTTCTTCAAGTCCTGATGGGCGGGGGCCGTAAGACCTGTTGGTTGAATGTATCTTTCAATCAATTGATACTGTTCGTCGAACCAGTTTTTTGTAGAATTTTCGTCGAAAAAATCATCAAATTGACATTTAGTCACGAATTGGTGTTCGGAGTTTCGTCGAAAAACTGAAAGGAGTTAAAAAGAGGGTAAACTGCAGTAGGTGTAATCATTTGTGCGTGCAAGCCTGACATAGGTTGTGGTACTAATTGAGGTGGTTCTAACGAGTAACCACAATCTATGTCTTGGGACAGAGATAAAGAAATTTGTATTCCCCCACATATTTAATTACATCTTTATAAATTTTACCGCCTTAAACCCCACAATTTTATAGAGGGAAATAAATGGGACATAGAGAAGTGTACATTTCCTTTTTTTAGCTCGCCTTACGAAAGTAAGGGGGAGCTATTGCCATACCCCCGGGCGTCCGGCGTCAGCGTCAGAGTCGGCGTCCGCATTTGGTTAAAGTTTACCTGCAAGCTCTTATATGTGATGTTTTACAACTTTATTTTGAATATATAATTAATAATTGCTAAAAACAATATTTAACATTATCATTGTACTTCATTTTACAGGTCTTTTGGCTTAAATTGGACTTTTTGAGAAGTTAATATTTTCCTCTGTATCACCTCCCTTACTTCTCTGTGTAAAAGTTTACCTGCAAGCTGCGTGAGTTCAAATCCCGGAGGAGGAATTTTTTTTTTTTTTTTTTAAAAACATAGCGGGGTCTGGGGCTTAAGGTCAAGGTCACTGTGGCTATTTTTAGAAAAGCATTGTCATCGCTCTAGCGGCTTCATTTATTGATGGATTTTAATATAACTTCACCCACATGTTGGGTATAATGATATCTCGAGTGACTTTGACTTTCAGGGTTCGGGGCCTAAGGTCAAGGTCACTACTTTCAGGGTCACGGGGTCAAGGTCACTGTGGCTATTTTTAGAAAAAAAAAACCATTGTCATCGTTCTTGCACCTTAATTTATTGATGGATTTTAATATAACTTCACACAAATGTTGGGTATGATGATATCGCTAGCAAGTTCGACTTTCAGGTTCCGGGGCTGAAGGTCAAGGTCACTGTGGCTATTTTTAGAAAAAACTTTGTGATTTCTCTAGTGCCTACATTTATGGATGGATTTTGATATAACTTCACAAAAATGTTGGCAATGATGATATCTTGAGCGAGTTCGACTTTCAGGGTCTGGGGCTGAAGGTCAAGGTCACTGTGGCTATTTTTAGAAAAACTTTGTCATCGCTCTTGCGCCTTCATTTATTGATGGATTTTAATATACCTTGACACAAATGTTTGGTATGATGATATCTTGAGTGACTTTGACTTTCCGGGTCAGGGGCTGAAGGTCAAGGTCACTGTGGCTATTTTTTAGAAAAACTTGATCATTGCTCTAGTGTCCAGATTTATTGATGGATTTTAAGGTAACTTCATACAAATGTTGGGTTTGAAGTTCAACTTTCAGGGTCTGGGGCTCAAAGTCAAGGTCACTGTGGCTATTTTTAAAAAAACTTTGTCATCTTTCTTAAGTACCTACATTTATTGATTGATATAATGTAATTTTACACAAATGCTAGGCTAGGCTTTTTTTAATTTGTCTTGCTCGAGGGGATTTGTATCGTCTGTGATGCTTTGTTATTACTTGGTAGTTATGGAATTTTTTTTTTTTCAAATATAGATTTCTTTTTCATTTTTTTTTTTTGTTTTTTGTTTTTTTGCAGTGGAAAGGCTTGAAAACAGGATGATTAGGGTTACATTTTGGTTCTCTTTCATTTGCTGCAGTCTATTGGGCTGTTTTACAGAAGCAATTTTTTTTATAACTTGCCCTCATCCATCTTAGGCCCCCAAAGGCGAGCTATGTTGTCTTCTGACAACTCTTGTTTATTTCTGCTCCAAACCTACAATGGTGGTACGCGTTAGAACCAAAAGTTTTTTTTTTTTTTCAAGTTTTCAGTTGATAAAAATTTCAACATATTTGAATGGGCATGTGAAAAAAGATAAAGTACTTTAGTGCAAATAAATAAATAAATAAACATGTATATTGTCTTTATTAAATTCACAATGTCAGAAAAATCAATGTTTTTTTTTTTTGTTTTTTTTTTCTAAACTTATCTGGTGGGTTTTCGCTACAGAATTCTGAACAAGAACACTCTATAAAAGCATCTTCTTTCTTAAATTTAAGAAATTTGTAAACTATGAAATCATTTGTTCAATTAATTAATTTCTCTTTGCTGGTGCGAATACAAATCACCCCATTCAAAATCGGGCGTCGGAATGTCAACACATGCGCCAGCAGGTAGCCTGTTTGGACATTCATTCATGTTAATTGCCCCCAATTTACGATCATAACGGGCTTGAGCTTAACCGGGCAAACGGTCATAATACTAGTACGACATGTTGACACAGATTACAGACATGCAAATGAGCTTTCTTGGTCAATTACACATTGCTTTATACGGTCGCTATGGAAGGGCATTCACCGAGTAAGGCGTTGCTAAGCGGAAGTAGAAGCGATATTTACCGGATATGACATAGGACAATAATGCCGAATATACTGTATATTCAACTCTGCGGGAGGCCTGCAATAAATATCAAAAAGTACCGTTATAAACCGTGTTAGCTACCGTATTACCGCAGTCAAAAGTGAGAGGAAAATACAGTTGTTGTGCTTAAAACCTGATACAATCCATAGATAATATTTATAAATGTTGGTTGGGGTAAATTTGGGGTCCAAACCAAAACCGTGTTGTATACGAATTCGTGCTGTAACGAATCGTGCTATAACGAGGTCCGGGTGTATGTCAAATTCGCTGAGTCCACCAGAAGATTCGGTATAGTGCCTTTTGCATGCTTTCTGCAAGCAGACCAAATAGCCATATAAGCCAGTGTTACAGTTGAATTCACATAATCTGGTGACTTGGCTTACCTTTTTGTTAATAGAACATTTCGAAGGCAGGTGCAAACGATAGCTTCACCAAGTCAATCTTATCTGCGACTACTATACAGAGTTTTATGATCATAAAGGTTTATACTTTGGGCAAACACTCTGTCACAAAATTTGAACCAAGTGTCAGTGCAGTGTACCTAACTGAGTGGTAATAAAGATACTTTGGGCAAACCGTCACACAGAATTCGATTTGACTTCCATGCTATGTACCCTGTTGGATACACATACATAGACCCATATTGTACACTTTCTCATGTTTTAGTATAGTATGCATATTTTCAGATGGAGGTTTTGGCATAAACATCCCAATCATATACACAAAGATGGCAAGTTGATGGCAAATACTGCTGCCTTCCTGCTTACCACTGGCTGTAGACCACAAGATGTGATATATGGTACATTTCATAATGAGGTTTGTCCACATAGCACAACTAAGGACATTATGAAAACATGTCTATCCAAATAAATTTTAAATTTTATCGCCGGAAAAAGGAAAATTTTAAGGTGATATTTTTCTTATTTCCGCTCAAAATATAGATTGTGGGTACATTTTAGAACCGCCTCACCCACAATCTATATTTTAGAGCAGAAATAAGAAAAGTAAGGTTTAACCCTGTAGCCCCAGTTTTACTATATAAAATGGGGTTCAAGGGGGTCAAAATTATATAGGTGTGTTTTCATGATGATGTTTAACAAGGATATTAAAGGGATATCGTAATGATCCTAAGTATGGGACAGGCAGGCTTAAGCAAACTGTGCAGACCCAGATCAGACTGCTCCTGATGGAGCAGTCTGATCAGAGTCTACACTGTTTGCCATCCCATCTACACCTTTTGGACTCCTTGCTGATTATGAAACAAATTTGTTAAAATATTTTGAGAATTACAGCAAATTCTCAAGATATCGGAACATTAAGGATTTTCACGGTTATTTTCCTTATTTCTGGTTAGAAACATACATTGTGGGTACTTGTTGGGATCGCCTGTAGGAGGTTATTCTAGCAAGCTCCCACAAAATATGATTTGTATGGAGAAGCTAAATAAAAAATTAAGCCTTAAGGTGAATGGATACACCTGGCAGATTTTTTCTGCCATTTTTCAAAGGGAGACAACTTTTGGGAACTTCCTGTTCACTTTTCTATAAGCCCTGTCCCACTGAAAAAAGGGGTCAGCTCTTAAAGGAAAGAATTTGCCCCTCAGGAGCAAATTCTTTTCTTTAAGAGATGACCCCTCTTGACATGAGAGACAAAAATACTTTTGCAGGAGTTGCCTCCCCTGCTCCATTGTATTCATTCCCCTTAAATGTCCTCATTACTGCTCTATGTCCCCATTACTACTCCTACAAGACTTTTCTGGGTACAGTTATGGGATAATTGTATTCAAAATTGTGATTTAGGGAGATAAACTTGGGGGTTTTAGGCTGGAAATTTTGTTTTACGGAGACACATAAGGGGAGTCGTAAAAGGTAATTTATGACTGTAAAACGGATGATTTACTTGCCCAAATCACAATTTTGAATACAGTTATCCCCGTTCTAATGCACTTATACTTCTTGATGAATTAATAATTGTACTGTTTTGCCCAAGGTTAGCTTAGTAAAAACCAAAGAAAAGCGACATTACCTGATGACGTCTGGTTTTGGACAGAATGTCGTAGAATATACTGTTGTAAATTTTTTACATTATCCAATCAGATGTCATGCCCCTGCCCATTTGGGCTTGGAGAGATAGATTGGGCTGCATGTTGTTTCCACACAGAGCTGTAACCATCCACACATGAGTACTAGTAAATTGCTTAGAGGGTCTAAGCCTACCCCGGCAAAGTGGTACGAGTCGGACCGTCCCTACATATAAACCCTTTTGGTTTGTTTGGGCGGCAGATCTTGATATGTCATTTCATCTCAGTGTCAAATAATAGTCCCACAAAATTCAAAGCAATGTCTCCAAAATGACCTAAATTGTGTTGACGGGAACTTAAATCATCAATCCAAACAAACAAACACACCAATCAGATGTCTCGTTACATGCATTAGAATTTTTGTTGATTGCAAGTTATGTTAAACCTTGTCCTGCTGTGTCCGGATATTCCGTACCTTTCATACAATGTAGATCCAGATCAGATGGCTTCTGAAGAAGCCATCTGATCAGGATCTTCATTGTTTGTCATTATAGCCCCGCTTTGAAAAAGTGGTGGCTATATTGGATTTGGCTTGTCCGGAATTCTGTCTGTCTGTCTGTCTGTCTGTCTGTCTGTCTGTAATATTTGATAGTGGGTACCTTGTGACCGCAACTCCTCTTACAGTTCTAGGTCAATCCTTTTGAAACTTTACAGGTGTTTTCATATAGGTCTGAAGATGTGCATATTCTTTTTTCATTATCCTTAAATAATTTTTTTCACTTATGTCACCTTTTTTAACTTAGACAATTTTTGAGATCTACTAATGTTAAAATGTATAGGGAGTAGCTACCTTGTGACCGCAACTCCTCTTACAGTTCTAGGTCAATCCTTTTGAAACTTTACCGGTGTTTTCATATAGGTCTGAAGATGTGCATGTGTTTTTTCATTATCCTTAAATAATTTTTTTCACTTATTTCACCTTTTTTAACTTAGACAATTTTTGAGATCTAGTAATGTTAAAATGTATAGGGAGTAGCTACCTTGTGACCGCAACTCCTCTTACAGTTCTAGGTCAATCCTTTTGAAACTTTACAGGTGTTTTCATATAGGTCTGAAGATGTGCATATTCTTTTTTCATTATCCTTAAATAATTTTTTTCACTTATTTCACCTTTTTTAACTTAGACAATTTTTGAGATCTACTAATGTTAAAATGTATAGGGAGTAGCTACCTTGTGACCGCAACTCCTCTTACAGTTCTAGGTCAATCCTTTTGAAACTTTACAGGTGTTTTCATATAGGTCTGAAGATGTGCATGTGTTTTTTTTCTTTATCCTTAAATAATTTTTTTCACTTATTCCACCTTTTTTAACTTAGACAATTTTTGAGATCTACTAATGTTAAAATGTATAGGGAATAGCTACCTTGTGATCACAACTCCTCTTACAGTTCTAGGTCAATCCTTTTGAAACTTTACAGGTGTTTTCATATAGGTCTGAAGATGTGCATGTGTTTTTTCATTATCCTTAAATATTTTTTTTCACTTATTTCACCTTTTTTAACTTAGACAATTTTTGAGATCTACTAATGTTAAAATGTATATGGAGTAGCTACCTTGTGATCGCAACTCCTCTTACAGTTCTAGATCAATCCTTTTGAAACTTTACAGGTGTTTCATAGTAGTCTTAAGATGTGCATGTGGTTTTTTCATTATCCAAAACTAATTTTTAGCTCACCGTCACGTAGTGACGAGGTGAGCTTTTGGGATCACTTTTCATCCGTCGTCGGTCGTGCGTCCGTCCATCCGTGCGTCCGTCCGTGCGTCCGTAAACAATTCTTTAAACAACATCTCCTCCTAAACCACTGATCGGATTTTGACCAAACTTCACAGGAATGATCCTTAGGTGGTCCCCTTTTAAAGTTGTTCAAATGGTTCCGGTCCGTTGCACATCTAGGTCATAGGAGCCAAAAATAGATTTTTTTCACCAAAAACTTAAAAAAATCTTCTTCTCTGAAACCACAAGGCCCAGGTGATTGATATTTGGTATGAAGCTTCATCTAGTGGACCTCTACCAAGATTGTTCAAATTATAGTGCTCGGGTCAAAAATGCCCCCACTCCGGGGCCCTTTGGTTTTACATGGGCTTATATAGGGAAAATCTTTAAAAATCTTCTTCTCTGAAACCGTAAGGCCCAGGTCTTTGATATTTGGTATGAAGTTTTATCTAGTGGACCCCTACCAAGATTGTTCAAATTATAGTGCTGGGTCCAAAAATGCCCCCGCTCTGGGGCCCTTTGGTTTTACATGGGCTTAGATAGGGAAAATCTTTAAAAATCTTCTTCTCTGAAACTGCAAGGCCCAGGTCTTTGATATTTGGTATGAAGCTTCATCTAGTTGACCCCTACCAAGATTGTTCAAATTATAGTGCTGGGGCAAAAAATGCCCCCACTCCAGGGCCCTTTGGTTTTTACATGGGCTTATATCGGGGAGAGCTTTAAAAATCTTCTTCTCTGAAACCGTAAGGCCCAGGTCTTTGATTTTTGGTATGAAGCTTCATCTAGGGGACCCCTACCAAGTTTGTTCAAATTATAGGGCTGGGGCCAAAAATGCCCCCGCCCCAGGGCCCTTTGGTTTTACATGGGCTTATATCGGGAAAATCTTTAAAAATCTTTTTTCTCTGAAACCGCAAGGCCTAGGTCTTTGATATTTTGGTATGAAGCTTCATCTAGTGGACCCTTACCAAGATTGTTCAAATTATAGTGCTGGGGTCAAATATGCCCCCGCTCCGGGGCCCTTTGGTTTTACATGGGCTTATATAGGGAAAATCTTTAAAAATCTCTTCTTCTCTGAAACCGCAAGGCCCAGGTCTTTGATATTTGGTATGAATCTTCATCTAGTGGACCGCTACCAAGATTGTTCAAATTATAGTGCTGGGGCCAAAAATGACCCCGCCCCGGGGCCCTTTGGTTTTACATGGGCTTATATAGGGAAAATCTTTAAAAATCTTCTTCTCTGAAACCGCAAGGCCTAGGTCTTTGATATTTGGTATGAAGCTTCATCTAGTGAACCCCTACCAAGATTGTTCAAATTATAGTGCTGGGGTCAAATATTCCCCCGCTCCGAGGCCCTTTGGTTTAACATGGGCTTATATAGGGAAAATCTTTAAAAATTTTCTTCTCTGAAACCATAAGGCCCATGTCTCTTTTATATTTGGTATGAAGCTTCACCCCACAAGGCCCAGGTCCTCCCCCCCCCCCCCCCCCTGAGCCCTGGGCCTTTTGGTTTTACATGGGCTTATATAGGGAAAATCTTTAAATCTTCTTCTCTGAAACCGCAAGGCCCAGGTCTTTGATATTTGGTATGAGGCTTCATCTTGTGGACCCTTACCAAGATTGTTCAAATTATAGTGCTGGGGCAAAAAATGCCCCTGCCCCGGGGCCCTTTAGTTTTACATGGGCTTATATTGGAAAAATCTTTAAAAATCTTTTTCTCTGAAACCGCAAGGCCCAGGTCTTTGTTATTTGGTATGAAGCTTCATTTAGTTGACCCTTCAAATTATAGTGATGGGGCCAAAAATGTCCCCGCCCCGGGGCCCTTTGGTTTTACATGGGCTTATATAGGGAAAATCTTCTTCTCTGAAACCGCAAGGCCCAGGTCTTTGATATTTGGTATGAAGCTTCACCTTGTGGATCTCTAACAAGATTGTTCAGATTATAGTCCTGGGGCCAAAAATGCCCCCGCTCCGGGGCCCTTTGGTTTTACATAGACTTATATAGGGAAAATCTTGAAAAATCTTCTTCTCTGAAACCATAAGGCCTAGGTCTTTGATATTTGGTATGAAGCTTCATCTAGTGGACCTCTACCAAGATTGTTCAAATTATAGTCATAGGGCCAAAATGCCCCTGCCTTTGGGCCCTTTGGTGTTACATAGGCTTATATAGTCAAAATCTTTAAACGTCTTCTTCTGTGAAACCACAACGCCTAGGTCTTTGATATTTGGTGTGAAATGTCATTTAGTGGACCTCTATCAAGATTGTTCACATTATAGCCCTTGGGCCAAAAATGCCCCTGCCCGAGACCCATTGGTTTTACATAAGACTTATATAGAGATAGTCTTTGAAAATCTGCTTCTCTGAAACTGCAAGGCCCATGCTTTTGATATTTGGTATGTAGCTTCATCTAGTGGACCTCTACCCGGGCCCTATGGTTGTACATAAGCTTATAATATATAGAGATAATCTTTGAAAATCTTCTTCTCTGATACAGCAAGGCCCAGGTCTATTTGGTGTGAAGCTTCATCTAGTGGACCTAGCCCCGGGGCAATTTGGTTTTACATAGGCTTATGCAGGGAATATCTTTAAAAAAATCTTCTTCTCTGAAACTGCAAGGACCAGGTCTTAGATATTACTGGACCTTTGCCAAGATTGTTCAATTTATAGCCTTTGTTGATATTTGATATGAAGCTTCACCTTTTTAGACCTCCCTCAACATTATGCACATTATAACCCTGGGGTCAATAATGGCCCTTTCCTGGGCCCACTTGTTACTCTATGGATCAGGTGAGCGATCCAGGGCCATCATGGCCCTCTTGTGTTTTATATTAGGATCACTTTTTGTCTATCATCTGTGCGTAAACAATTTCTTCAAACGACATCTCCTCCTAAACCATGGATCGGATGTTGACCAAACTTCACAGGAATGATCCTTAGGTGGTCCCCTTCCAAAGTTGTTCAAATGGTTCCGGTCCGTTGCACATATGGGTCACAGGAGCCAAAGATAGATTTTTTCACCAAAAACTTAAAAAATCTTCTTCTCTTAAACCGCAAGGCCCAGGTCTTTGATATTTGGTATGAAGCTTCATCTAGTGGACCCCTACCAAGATTGTTCAAATTATAGTGCTGGGGCCAAAAATGTCCCCGCCCCGAAGCCCTTTGGTTTTACATGGGCTTATATAGGGAATATCTGTAAAAATCTTCTTCTCTGAAACCACAAGGCCCAGGTCTTTGATATTTGATATGAAGCTTCATCTAGTGGACCCCTACCAACATTGTTCAAATTATTGTGCTGTGGCCAAAAATGCCCCCGCTCCGGGGCCCTTTTGTTTTACATGGGCTTATATAGGGAAAATCTGTAAAAATCTTCTTCTCTGAAACTGCAAGGCCCAGGTCTTTGCTATTTGGTATGAAGCCTTATATAGTTGACCCCTACCAAGATTGTTCAAATTATAGTGCTGGGGCCAAAAATGCCCCCGCCCCAGGGCCCTTTGGTTTTACATAGGCTTATGTAGGGAAAATCTTTAAAAATCTTCTTCTCTGAAACTGCAAGGCCCAGGTCTTTGATATTTGGTATGAAGCTTCATCTGCCCCCCCCCCCCTAATCCCCCCTCCTAACCCCCCCATCCCCCCCACCCCCCGGCCCATTGGTTTTACATAGACTTATATAGGGAAAATCTTGAAAAATCTTCTTCTCTGAAACCACAAGGCTTAGGTCTTTGATATTTGGTATGAAGCTTCAGCTAGTGGACCTCTACCAAGATTGTTCAAATTATAGCCCTGAGGCCAAAAATGCCCCCGTCTCGGGGGCCCTTTGGTTTTACATAGACTTACAGGGAAAATCTTTAAAAATTTTCTTCCATGAAACCACAAGGCCTAGGTCTTTGATATTTGGTGTGAAATTTCATCAAGTGGACCTCTATCAAGATTGTTCAAATTATACCCCTGGGGCCAGAAATGCCCCCGCCCGAGACCCTTTGGTTTTACATAAACTTATATAGGGAAATATTTAGAAATCTTCTTCTCTGAAACTGCAAGGCCCATGTCTTTGATATTTAGTATGGAGCTTCATCTAGTGGACAATTATAGCCTTTGTTGATATTTGGTATGAAGCTTCACCTTTTTAGACCTCCCTCAACTTTATGCACATTATAACCTTGGGGTCGATAATGGCCCTCCCGGGGGCCTCCTTGTTACTCTATGGATCAGGTGAGCGATCCAGGGCCATCTTGGCCCTCTTGTTTAACTTAGACTGTTTTTCAGATCTAATAACGCGAAAAGTCTATAAGGCGTAGGTACCTTGTTAGGGATTTAACCCTCTCACAACTCTTTACCTATAATTCATGAGTCTTTCTCCTCTGACAGGGCTGTAGCGGGGCTATAGTAAGATCCTCTGACAGTTCTAGTTCATTTTATGAATATGTTGCAATAATTTGCATCAAGTAGTCTGATTGGCTGATAATCAGTTGTGGATGTGGCATATTAAAATATTCAGCAGGACAAGGGTTAACACATTGCATCAAGTAGTGCTTGCACCACAACATGTCTGTATAGTGAAAACCCATGGAAAGCTGGCCCCATAGCCTAGTTGTAAAGGGTGCTGGGTTTTTAAACATTAGATCTCTCACCACTTTGGGTTAGAGCCTGGCTGGGGTCACATGTGGGAAGCCATGTTCTGCAAGGGCAGATCCGTTTTTTTTTCTCCACGAACCCCAGTTTGGACCCATCTATGATTAACAATCAATTCAAAATAAGTTAAATAATCTTGAAAGGAACTTAAAACTGAAAGTAAAAAAAAAACAGAATTCCCCCTCCCCACCACCACAAAAAGCAACACACAAAAACAATCAGTAAACCTCACATTGATCTTCACGCCCAAGTGAGTAAGAGCCCTGTCTTTTGAATCATTTAATCTCTCACTGCAATATTTGAGCCTGGTTCAAATGTGAGACACCAAGTTAGGCAATGAAAGATTTGTTGGTCTTTAACTCATCTCAACACCCACACCCATGACCCAAAGGTCAAGGTCACAGACTTTGACATTTTTAATATTATATCTTTTTAAGAGCTGATATTTTGTATGATTGTAGATAGAGGCCCACAGTTTTATTCAGCAATACCCAAACCCATACTTGATGACTTCAAGGGTGAGTTTACAGACTTGGAAGTGTAATGTTTTAAGTCTTTTAAGAGTTCATGATTTCGTTTTCCCAAACCATATGATGGATTTGGTTCATGTTTGGTTTGATAATACGGGTAGATGATATTAGGTATGATAATAGATATAGGTCCAAAGTTTTATTCAGAAGTACCCGCTCCCATCACCTCAATGTCAGAATCATAGATTTTAAGATTTTATGTTCATGTTTCCTTGGAACCGTGTTATATGCAAACAGTGTTATAATGAACTGTGTTATAATGAAGTTGTGGTGTATATGGTTACATTACAGATCTATTCCATTCCCTTCTATGTGACAACTGACCATGCAAATGAGGCTATTGTGATATCTGTAAGAGGAACTCTGTCTCTAGAGGTAAGTCTATGGTCACCCTTTCACCCCTGAGTTTCTTCCATCTTTAAATACAGTAAAACCTGTCTTAGTGGTCACCTGTATTAAGCGAACAACCTGTCTAATACAAGCATGCATTTGGCTTCCAGAAAAGGCAAATGCATTAATATTTGCCTGTATTAAGCAAGCACCTGTCTTAAGCACACTAGGTGCCTGCTTAATACGGGTTGGATTGTAAAGGGAAATTCTGCTACTAAGACTGCCTAAAATTAAGACAAATTATGCTTTTAAAAACATAAGTGCTGTGGTGTAGTGGTAAATCATATGATTTGTAATCGAGAGGTAGCTGGTTCGATCCCCGCAAGCGCCAAGTGTTGTTTCCTGGAGCAAGAGACTTTATCCACATTGCTTAGTACTGGTTCTTACCCAGGAAAAGAGGGCCACATGGAAGATTAGTACTAGTACTAAATGTGTTACCCTCTATAAATAAGGTTGATTATTATTTTATTATTATTATTTAGAAGGTTTCAGGTATATTTTCTTTGTTTTTTTTTCCTGATTCAGTGTGTTCTAGTGGCATCACACTTGCCTCACTGAGACAATTCTTGTGAGCACGCCCAACATACCTTTTTAGCTCACCTGTCACGTAGTGACGAGGTGAGCTTTTGGGATCACTTTTTGTCCGTCGTCCGTCATGCGTGCGTGCGTGCGTCCGTGCATGCGTCCATCCGTAAACAATTTCAAATAACTATATCTCTAATACCCCATGGCCAATCTTGATCAAATTTCATGTGAAGCATCATCAGGTAGGGGGGAAGGCTGCATAAGGTTTTTGGGCTGATCAGATTGGAATTCTGGTTGCCATGGCAACATATAGCTCCCATAGACTAATAAAGGGAATTTTTTTTAAAATCTTCTTCTCTGAAACCACAGGACCCAGAGCTTAGATATTTAGCATGTAGCAAGGGCAAGGGGTCAACTACATAATTCCTGCCAATCATGCCCCTGGGTGCCAATTGGGCCACGCTCCGGGGCCCCTTCGCTCCAATAGACTCATAATGGAAAAAAGCTTCAAAAATCTTCTTCTCTGAAACCACAGGGCCCAGAGCTTAGATATTTAGCATGTAGCAATGGCAAGTGGTCACCTACATAATTCCTGCCATTCATGCCCCTGGGTTCAAAATGGGCCACGCCCCAGGGCCCCTTCGCTCCCACAGACTCATAATGGAAAGAAAGCTTCAAAAATCTTCTTCTCTGAAATCACATGGCCCAGAGCTTATATATTTAGCATGTAGCAATGGCAAGTTGTCACCTACATAATTCCTGCCAATCATGCCCCTGGGTTCAAAATGGGCCACGCCCCGGGGCCCCTTCGCTCCCATAGACTCATAATGGAAAAAAAGCTTAAAAAATCTTCTTCTCTGAAACCACAGGGCCCAGAGCTTATATATTTAGCATGTAGTAATGGCAAGTGGTCACCTACATAATTCCTGCCAATCATGCCCCTGGGGTCCAAACGGACCACATCCCAGGGCCCCTTAGCTCCCATAGACTCATAATGGAAAAAAGCTTCAAAAATCTTCTTCTCTGAAACCACAGGGCCCAGAGCTTATAAATTTAGCATGTAGTAACGGCAAGTGGTCACCTACATAATTCCTGCCAATCATGCCCCTGGGTTCCAAACGGACCACGCCTTGGGGCCCCTTAGCTCCTATAGACTTTTAATGGGAAAAATTTAAAAAATCTTCTTCTCTGAAACCACATGGCCCAGAGCTTAGACATTTAGCATGTAGCAACTGTAAGTGGTCACCTACATAATTCCTGCCAATCATGCTCCCGGGGTCCAAACGGGCCACGCCCTGGGGCCCCTTAGCTCTTATAGACTCATAATGGAATAAGTTTCTTCTCTGAAACCACAGAGCTCAGATATTTAGCATGTAACAACAGCAAGTGGTAACCTACATAAATCCTGCCAATCATGCCCCTGGGTTCCAAATGGGCCACACCCCGGGGCCCCTTTGCTCCCATAGACTCATAATGGAATAAAAAAGCTTCAAAAAACTTCTTCCCTGAAAGCACAGGGCCCAGAGCTTAGATATTTAGCAGGTAGCAACGGCAAGCGGTCACCTGCATAATTCCTGCCAATCATGCCCCTGGGTTCCAAATGGGCCACACCCCAGGGCCCCTTAGCTCCTATAGATTCATAATGGAAAAAAGCTTCAAAAATCTTCTTCTCTGAAACCACAGGGCCCAGAGCTTAGATATTTAGAATGTAGCAATGGTAAGTGGTCACCTACATAATTCCTGCCAATCATGCCCCTGGGGTCCAAATGGGCCACGTCCCGGGGCCCCTTAGCTCCCATAGACTCATTATGGAAAAAAAGCTTAAAAAATCTTCTTCTCTGAAACCACAGGGCCCAGAGCTTAGATATTTAGCATGTGGCAATGATAACTGTTCACCTACATAAATCCTGCCAATCATGCCCCTGGGAACCAAATGGGCCAAACCCTGGGACCCTCTTAGCTTCTATAGACTCATAATGGAAAAAAAGCTTCAAAAATCTTCTTCTCTGAAGCCACAGGGCCCAGAGCTTAGGTATTTAGCTTGTAACAATGTCAAGTGGTCACCTACATACAGCCTGCCAATCATGCCCCTGGGGTCCAAATGGGCCATGCCTGTGGCCCCTTACCCCCATAGACTCCTAATGGAAAAAGCTTCAAAAATCTTCTACTCTGAAACCTTAGATATTTAGCATGTAGCAACGGCAAATGGTCACCTACATCAATCCTGCCAATCATGCCCCTGGGGTCCAAATGGTCTACGCCCTGGGGCCCCTAAGCTCCCATAGACTCCTAATGGAAAAAAGCTTCAAAAATCTTCTTCTCTGAAACCACAGGGCCCAGAGCTTAGTATTTAACATATAGCAACGGCAAGTGGTCACCTACATAAATCCTGCCAATCATGCCCTTGGGGTCCAAATGGGTCACGGGCGGCCCCTTAGCTCCCATAGACTCATAATGGAAAAAAGCTTAAAAAATCTTCTTCTCTGAAACCACAGGACCCAGAGTGAGTGAGTGATTTTTTGGATTTTACGTCCCACCAACAGCTAAGGTCATACGGAGACGGGACCTCGGTTTAAAGACTCATCCGAAAGTCTGCAGAAGCCCGGGATCGATCCACAGGACCCAGAGCTTAGATATTTACCATGTAGCAACGGCAAGTGGTCACCTACATAAATCCTGCCAATCATGCCCTTGGGGTCCAAATGGGCCACGCCCTGCGGCCCCTTAGCTCCCATAGACTCATAATAGAAAAAAGCTTCAAAAATCTTCTTCTCTGAAACCACAGGGCCTAGAGCTTAGATATTTACCATGTAGCAATGGCAAGTGGTCACCTACATAAATCCTGCCAATCATGCCCCTTGGGCCGGAATTGGCTGCGCCCATGGCCCATTAGCTACCATGGATGGACTTAAAATGGAAAAAAAGCTTAAAATGGAAAAAAAAAACTTCAAAAATATTCTTCTCTGAAACCATAAGGCCCAGAGCTTTGGTATTTAGCATGTAGCAATGTGGAGTGGTTGCCTACATGAATCCTGCCTGAGTCTTGCCCCTGGGGTTCAAATTGGCCAAATCGTGTGGCTTCTTAACTCCAATAAACTTATAATAGAAAAAAAAAGCTTCAAAAATATTGTTCTCTGAAACCATGAAGTACGGACCTTAGATATTTACTATATAGCAACATAAAATGGTCGCCTACATAAATCCTGTCAGCCATGCCTTTTGGGTCAAAATTGACCTATGGACTTATACTGGAGAAAAATAAAAAATCTTCCTCTCCAAAGCCATAAGGTCCAGAGCTCAGATATTTAGTATGTAGCAATGTCAAGTGGTCTCCTACACTTTTTTTTTCTGGTACACAGGTGAGCGATATAGGGCCATTGGGCCCTCTTGTGTTTTATATTAGGATCACTTTTTGTCTGTCATCCGTGCGTAAACAATTTCTTCAAACGACATCCCCTCCTAAACCACTGATCAGATTTTGATCAAACTTCACAGGAATGATCCTTAGGTGGTCCCCTTTCAAAGTTGTTCAAATGGTTCCGGTCCATTGCACATATAGGTCACAGGAGCCAAAAATAGATTTTTTTCACCGAATTAAAAAATCTTCTTCTCTTAAACCGCAAGGCCCAGATCTTTGATATTTGGTATGAAGCTTCATCTAGTGGACCCCTGCCAAGATTGTTCAAATTATAGTGCTGGGGCCAAAAATGCCCCCGCCGGGGGCCCTTTGGTTTTACATGGGCTTTAATAGGAAAATCTTCAAAAATCTTCTTCTCTGAAACTACAAGGCCCAGGTTATTGATATTTGGTATGAAGCTTCATCTAGTGGACCCCTACCAAGATTGTTCAAATAACAGGGCTGGGGCCAAAAATGCCCCCGCCCTGGGGCCCTTTGGTTTTACATGGGCTTTTATAGGGGAAAATCTTTAAAAATCTTCTTCTCTGAAACCGCAAGACCCAGGTCTTTGATATTTGGTATGACGCTTCATCTAGTGGACCCCTACCAAGATTGTTCAAATTATAGTGCTGGGGCCAAAAATGCCCCCGCCCCGGGCCCTTTGGTTTAACTTTGGCTTATATAGGGAAAATCTTTAAAAATCTTCTTCTCTGAAACTGCAAGGCCCAGGTCTTTGATATTTGGTATGAAGCTTCATCTTGTGGACCTCTACCAAGATTGTTCAAATTATAGCCCTGGGGCCAAAAATGCCCCCGCTCCGGGGCCCTTTGGTTTTACATAGACTCATAGACTTATATAGGGAAACTCCTGAAAAATCTTCTTCTCTGAAACCACAAAGCCTAGGTCTTTGATATTTGGTATGAAGCTTCAGCTAGTGGACCTCTACCAAGATTGTTCAAATTATAGCCCTGAGACCAAACATGCCCCCGCCTTGTGGCCCTTTGGTTTTACATAGACTTTGGGAAAATCTTCAAAAATCTTCTTCTATGAAACCACAAGGCCTAGGTCTTTGATATTTGGTGTGAAATTTCATCTAGTGGACCTCTATCAAGAATGTTCAAATTACAGCCCTGGGGCCAAAAATGCCCCCACCCCAAGACCCTTTGGTTTTGCATGGACTTATATAGGGAAATCTTTAAAAATCTTCTTCTCTGAAACTGCGTGGCCCATGTCTTTGATATATGGTATGGAGCTTCATCTAGTGGACCTCTACCAAGAATGTTCAAATTATAGCCCTCAGGCCACAAATGCCTTTTGGTTTTACATAGACTTATATTGAGATAATCTTTGAAAATCTTCTCTGAAACAGCAAGGCCCAGGTCTTTGATATTTGGTGTGAAACTTCATCTAGTGGGCCTCTATCAAGATTGTTTAAATTATAGCCCTGAGGCCAAAAATGCCCCCGACCCGGGGCCATTTGGTTTTACATAGGCTTATGTAAGGAATATCTTTAAAAAGATCTTCTTCTCTGAAACCGCAAGGCCCAGGTCTTTGATATTTGGTGTGTAGCTTCATCTAGTGGACCTTTGCCAAGATTGTTCAAATTATAGCCTTTGTTGATATTTGGTATGAAGCTTCACCTTTTTAGACCTCCCTCAACATTATGCACATTATAACCCTGGGGTCAATAATGGCCCTCCCCTTGTTACTCTATGGATCAGGTGAGCGATCCAGGGCCATCATGGCCCTCTTGTTTGAGTTAAAATAAGAAAAACCTCCCTGATGTGTCAAATATATGGATATCTGTAGATATGGGGAAGAAATCTGAAAGAAGTCAAGAGTGATATCCATGGTAAAAGAGCCATCATGCCTCGGTAGCTCATTCAGATGCACGTCAGACTGGTGATAAGGAGGACGCGGGTTCGATACCTGTCGGAGTTGGCAACATTCTTTCGTGGAGATTTATCGTGAAATCTTTTCTACGGTCAAACTCTCCCTTCCGCTGATTCAAGAAGGGCAGTTGTCCATTTCTGGCGAAAAAATGTGCACTGTACTGTTTAACCGCTGAAGCCTGCCCAGGAAAAGTGTGGATAGGTAAACTGACTGGCTCAAAAATGAATTAAAATATTGTTGACTGCGCCGTTAACTCCAATACAAACAAACAAACAAACAAACAAAAGAGAAATCACATGCCTCCCTGGCCTAGTGGATAAGAGTGCTAACTCTTAATCATTAGGTCTCTCACCGCTGTGGGTTAGAGCCTGGCTCGGGTCATACGTGAGACGCCAAGTTCTGCAACGGATGGTCAGGTGGTTTTTCTCCGGGTACTCCAGTTTTCGCCCACCTCTGACTAATGATCGGCTTGATATGAGTGAAATAATCTTGAAAGGGCCGTAAAACCAAAATCAGAAAACTAAAAACACCCATCAGTGTTCGAACCATTGATGTTTCACAGTATTGGTTCTGGACAAAATCATTAATGTGATGGCAAATAGTGTAATTCCTTATGAGACGGCTCATGAGATCTGCATTAGTTTAAACTCTATTTTATTTGTATAAATAATACAGTAGAACTTCGATGGCTTGAACACCGCTGGCTCGTTTACCATGGATGAGTCGAACACATTCTTGAGCCCCTAGCAAAATCCTCTACATAAGAAATAGTGGGGGATAATTAAGGAGATTTTAGTCTTTATCTTGCAAATGTATGCTGTGTGTACTCATTACAATCGCCTCGATGAGGTGATTTTAATGAGTACACACAGCATACATTTTCATTATAGAACACCGAAAAGCTGTCTAGAAGTATCTCCTTATGCCTCCTGTCAATAACCTCGGTGGCTCTAACTACCCCTGTCTCAAACAGATTTTCGAGGTCCCAAAAGTGTTTGAGCCATTGACGTTCGACTGTACATATAAACTCAACACATAAAAGCTACAAAGTTACAATAATGGGATTCAGGAGATCTGCGTTGTTTGCACAGGTACCTTAATTGGTTACCCACTATATTAATTGCATTATACAAGGGGATTAACTGGTAAATAGAATACCAGGGGGGCATCTCAAAGTTGGCAAAAAGTGTGTTTTCACATGAATTTTTGACCACATTTTCATCTTCACACAGCTGTCAAGCCAACAATTAAGGTGTTTGGCACTGGCCATTTTCACCGTTTGCAGCATGTTTTATCAGCATCAATTTTCAGGCATTTTTGATCCCAGACACCCTCATATATAAATTTTAGTGGCCTGTTGGACCATACACCCAAAATTTTTTGGGATGTGAGGAGGGCGTTGGCCACCCTTCAATCCCCCCAGAATATTTTTAGTGGGGAGGTGTGCGAAAAAACAGGTCACATTTTTGCCCAACAAATCCTAAAGCAAATATAACTATCCAGGGGTAGAAATGCAGATTTTAGGTGCTTCTGGGGCTTAAAATGGCGGGAGGGGGGGGGGTGCAGACACATAAAACAAGTATCTGAGTGGGAAAGGGTTGAGGAGGAGATAGCGTGACAGACAGATAGACAGACGGATGGAAGCATTCACAATATCCCCAAACGCTTTCTTTAAAAGCCTGGGGATAATAAAAATCCATCAATAAATGTAGTCACTGGAGCGATGACAAAGTTTTTTTTTAAAAATAGCCAAAGTGACATTGACCATGAGGTCATGACCTTGAAAGTCAACTCGCTCGAGATATTGTCATAAGGAACCTTTTTGTGAAGTTATATTGAAATCAAGCAAGAAATGTAGGCGCTAGACCGATGTCAAAGTTTTTCTAAAAATAGGCACAGTGACCTTGAAAGTCGAACTCGCTCAAGATATTGTCATAACGGACATTTGTGTGAAGTTATATTGAAATCGGACACGAAATGTAGGCGCTAGAGCGATGACAAAGTTTTTCTATAAAAAGGCACAGTGACCTTGACCTTGAAAGTCGAACTTGTTCAAGATATTGTCATAAGGAACATTTGTGTGAAGTTATATTGAATTTGGACAAGAAATGTAGGCACTAGAGCGATGACAAAGCTTTTAAAAAAATAGCCACAGCGACCTTGACATTGAAAGCAAACACACTCGAGATATTGTCAAAAGGAACATTTGTGTGAAATTATATTGAAATTGGTCAAGAAATGCAGGCGCTAGAGCGATTACAAAGTTTTTCTAAAAATAGCCACAATGACCTTGAGGCCACGACCTTGAAAGTCAAACCCGCTTGAGATATTTTCATAAGGAATATTTGTGTGAAGTTATATTGAAATCGGTCAAGAAATGTAGGTGCTAGAGCGATAACAGTTTTTCTAAAAATAGCAAGTGACCTTGACCTTGAAGGTCAAACACGCTTGAGATATTGTCAAAAGAAATTTGTGTGAAATTATATTGAAATTGGTCAAGAAATGTAGGCCCTAGAGCGATTACAAAGTTTTTCTAAAAATAGCCACAGTGACCTTGACCTTGAGGCCACGACCTTGAAAGTCAATCTTGCTTGAGATATTTTCATAAGGAACATTTTTGTGAAAATATATTGAAATCTTTGGACAAATATAGGCACTGGAGTGATAACAAAGTTTTTCTAAAAATAGCCACAGTGACCTTGACCTTGAGGCCACGACCTTGAAAGTCAAACTCGCTCGAGATATTGTCATAAGGAATATTTGTGTGAAGTTATATTTAAATCGGTGAACAAATATAGGCGCTAGAGCGATGACAAAGTTATTCTAAAAATAGCCACAGTTACCTTGACCTTGAGGCCACGACCTTGAAAGTCGAACTCGCTCGAGATATTGTCATAAGGAACATTTGTGTTAAGTTATATTGAAATCAGTGGAGAATTGTAGGCGCTAGGGCAATAGCATGGTGACAATAGCAGACGTCACCATTTGACCCTTTGAGATGGCCCCTTTGAGCGGAGCCAACTATAACGTCCCTCTCACACACCCTCACCATGTAAGGAAGTCATGTAGCAAATATGGTTGCATTCCTGCCAATGGTTAAGGAGGAGATAGCATGACAGACGGACAGATGGACGGAGGCATTCACAATATCCGCGAACACTTTTTTTAACCCTTATCATGCTGTTCACGACAACCCCTATCTTTGGAAACAGTGTAGATCCAGATCAGATGGCTTCTGATCAGAATCTACACTGTTTGACAATCAATTTATGAATTTGTAGCAATAAATTACATCAAGTAATTTGATTGGTTGACAGACAGAAATGGGTGTGGCTTAAATGAATATTCAGCAAGATAAGGGTTAAAAGCGTGGGGGTAATAATAAGTTCAGTCCTTTCTGTTTAGTCTCTGCTATTAACTTAGACAGGCCGCCGGGGTCGGCAACATTCTTTCGTGGAGATTGATCATGAAATCTTTTCTACAGTCATTCTCTCTCTTCCGCTGATTCAAGAAGGGCAGTTGTCAGTTTCTGGCGAAAGAATGTGCACTGTACTGGTTAACCGCTTACGTATAAGCCTGCCCAGGAAAGTGTTGATAGGTAAACTGACTTGCTCAAAAATGACCTAAATAGTGTTGACTGGGCCGTAAAACTCCAATACAAACAAACAAATTAACTTAGACAAGACATGAAACCTGTGTTTGAAAACCCCGATTCACATCCTGAGTTTTACTTTTTTTTACTTTTAATATCATCATAATTATTTATGCCGTTTAACCATTAACCGTTTGACGCTTATGACCCACAAAGAGGGTTGACGCGTCGTTAAACACGAACTCATCATCATCATTCACATCCTGAGGCATCTTATCAGGATTGGCCTGTCTGTCCAAATACATGTGGTAAATATGTATGTATTTTATTTATTTTTAGGATATAATAACAGACTTAGTAATTGAAAGAGCACCTGTACAAGTAAAAGGTGTGAAAGGTGCTTATGTTCACACAGGAATGTTGCAATCAGCAAAGTATATTCAGCAAAAACTGCATGAAGAAAACATACTAGAAAAGGCGTTCCAGTCTTACAAGGTAATTCTCGTCCGTATAAAGCACTATATGTTCTTGGGGATTGTTTGGTGAGGCCAAGGTATCTTGTATGTCATGCTAACAGTTGGGCAAGGTCTGCTGTTGTTGCAGCAAATAAAAATCAAAAATGAGTTCCTTTAAGAGCAATGAAAACATTCATAAGAAAGAAGATGGGTCATACTACGTAGTTTCGGCTAATAAAGCCTCATCAGTGACCCTGTAATGATCCGGCAACGAAAGCCAGAGGAAACATACTGCAATTTTGCGAATTTCGAATAGGCAGTCGATTCAAAGACTGATATAAATCAAAATGAGGCCCAAATAAATAAAAACCTGTCTAGAATATTAGTCTAAACCAATAATTTATTTCTGATTTCTCTGAATATTTACGCTGATCTCAAAGGACCAAAAGTAAAATATAAACTGCACTATGGTTGATGTACGGGGAGACGTTTTACGGCCGCCACACGGCACAACACCAGCTGCAGTGAAGGCAAATAAAAATCAAAAATGAGTTCCTTTAAGAGCAATGAAAACATTCATAAGAAAGACGATGGGTCATACTACGTAGTTTCGGCTAATAAAGCCTCAAGTTTAGGTAGAGGAGGAAAGTTGTTATGTCTTCTGTTTCATCACTTTTATTCATTTTCTTCTTTCACCCTCCTGTCTCTCTTTCGCCCCATCGGGGCTTGAAGAAATATATGGGCTGCACGATGCTTCCACGCAGAGCTAAATCCGACCCGAACACGAGTACTGGTAAACGGCTTAGAGGATCTAAGCCTACCCAGGCAAAGCGGTACAAGTCGGACCGTCCATGCATATAAACCCTTTTGGTTTCATTGGGCGACAGGGCTTGAGATGTCATTTCATCTCAACGTCGGGTAAAAGTCCCACAAAATTGGAAGCAACGTCTCCAAAATGACCTTTAAAGTGTTGACGGGGACGTTAAACCTCAAATCAATCAATCAAACCTGTCTCTCTCTTTTTGATCTCCTCTACTATTTTTATGTTGCTTTTCTCCCATTGTCTGCAACAAAAGACCAACAAAGGTTGATACCTTGTTAAACTCGAACACAATAAATTCTTATTGTTTATTGGAAACATATGTTGTGGGTACTTTTTAGAATCAACTTGACAAGCACTCATTATGTATTTTTTTTTTCAGAAAAAATAAGAAAATTTATCCCCAAAATAGCTTGATTACTCTCTTACGCAGCCATATCAGATATTGTTTTATTTCATTGGTAAAACTAGTATTTTGTTGTCAGATAAAAAAATTGATACTTTCTTTATTTCTGCAGCAAAAAAAAAAAAAAAGATTGTGGAAGTTATATAGGCAACTCAAGTGTTTCGTCCCTGTGAAATAAAGTTTCCCTTCGTCTACCTAGAAGTGTTGAAGTGTTGCAATTATGATGATGTATTGACGACTTATAAGTTGTATCTGAGTATGCATTCTTGACACTACATTAACCTTTACCACTCTGGCTACTTCAGCAGACGACAAATTGTTGATAGTTTTCTTATTTTTCAAAAAAAGCATGGCTCGACATTTCATGCAAACTGTCTCCATGGAGACAATTTGCATGAAATGTCAAGTCCTGTGTCATGGGTAAATTAGAAAAATATTTCAAAATGTCGTCTGCTGTGAAAAAAAAATACCCAGAATGCACAGCAATAAACCTGGTTGAGATTTGATTTATAATCCAAATCAAGCTAAAGCAATAGACCTACAGTTAAGCTTCAATGGATTATCATGAAATTTAGTTCAAGATGTTTCTTTAGCCATTTAGGGTTAAATGCAGTGCCTGGTCAGAGGCATAATTGGTGCCCTCCCATCGGAGCTTGAAGAAATAGATTGGGCTGCAGGATGTTTCCACGCAGAGCTGAATCTGATCACACAAGAGTACTGGTTCACTGCTTAGATGGACTAAGCCTGCCCAGGCAAATTGGTGCTAAACTCCGTTCAGAAAATCTGAATCATCGATTTTTTCGTTTCTTCCTTTTAATACTCATTTTAACCCATACATCACTATGGGAAAGTTGCAGACCTCACCCTCCGCCGATTTCTCCAACAAGTCGTATGCCTCTGCGACAGTCAGGAAAGGCTGTGATTATTTGGAGAAAGTTGCAAAACAAAGAAATGAGACCACAGACCAAGTCCATTTGATGATGATTGTCAGGTAAAATAATACATATTCAAATCCATGTGATGCACTTTATAAATAGATATGCAATTATGACATACCTTACATTCGAATGGCTAGATAGAAGCTCACTAGGAACGGGGAGCCACTAGCTCGATGTGCTGTCAAAAGTGGCAAAATGAATTATACCGATATCAGATGTGGTGTCACAGCAAATGATTTTCCATGAAGTGATCATGCAAATAAAACATAGACACCCTTGTTATTTACAAGAGCAGTAACCACTTCTATATATGGTTTAAAAGGGTGTGTCGAACCTGTCAGAATATCTTAGTCTGTGAACGAAAGTTTAGATTTTACAATTTTCTCCAAATAATCACAGTCTTTCCTGGCTGTCGCAGAGGTATACGACTTGTTGGAGAAATCGGTGGAGGGTGAGGTCTACAACTTTCCCATAGTGATATATGGGCTAAAATGAGTATTAAAAGGAAGAAACGAAAAAATCGATGATTCAGATTTTCTGAACGGAGTTTAGTCAGACCATCCAGTGCATATAATCCCTATTGGTTTCATTGGGCTTGAGAAGTAATTTCCTCTCAGTGTAGGGTAAAAGTCCCACAAAATTGGAAGCAACATCTCCAAAATGGTCTAAATGGTGTTGTTGGGGATGTTAAACAACAAACAAACAAACAAACAAACAGACAGAGGCATAATAGGGATATCTTTTCAGTTGTCTTTAACCCTTATCATGCTGAATAATTTAATTGGCCACACCCATTTGTGACTATCAGCCAATCATATTGCATAATACAGTATTTTCGTTCAAACTCACAAACTGCATGACAAACAGTGTAGATCCTGATCAGATGGCTTCTTCAGAAGCCATCTGATCTAGATCTACACTGTTTGCAAAGGTCTGGGTTGTCGTGAACAGAAGGATAAGGGTTAAAATAAATGTAATGGAATGTCTGTGTTTTGTCAGAATTACGTCATTCAGGCAGTTCCATCCGTCCATCCATCCAGCCAGCCAGCAAGCCAACCATCCAGCCAACAAACCATCCAATTATCCATCCATCAATCCATCCCTCCATTCCATTCCATTGCATTCCATCCATCCATCCATCCATCCATCCATCCATCCATCCATCCATCCATCCATTTACCATCCATCCATCCTTATTTCAGAACTACAGACTAGTCATCACAGGCCATAGTTTAGGGGCTGGTGTAGCAGCTTTGCTCTCCATCTTGCTTAAACCTGTGTACCCAGAGCTGATATGCTTTGCGTTTGCACCACCAGGGGAATTAGTAAGGTAAGACACTACACCATGTTTAACCCTTTTTGTATCGAATGGAATCTTCCTCCTTATATAAAGCAGGAGTTCATTTCAAAATTTCCGCCCCCGCCCATAGGGGCTTGAAGAAATATATGGGCTGCATGATGCTTCCACGCAGAGCTGAATCCGGCCCGCACACTAGTACTGGTAAACCGCCTAGAGGATCTAAGCCTGTCCAGGAACCATAGCGAAGCAGACCGTCCATGCTAATAAACCCTATTGGTTTCATTGGGCGACAGGGCTTGAGGTGTCATTTCATCTCAATGTCGGGTAAAAGTCCCACAAAAGTGGAAGCAACGTCTCCAAAATGACCTTTACAGTGTTGACGGGGACGTTAAACCTCAAATCAAACAAACAAACAAACAAAATCATTTCAAAATTTAGGGGTGTCAGGTTGTGTTTTCATCAAAATCTATTTGGAAAATAACTGAACTTTGAACAAACAGTGGAGGCCCTGATCAGAAGCCGCATTCTGCGGGTACCCGTTTCGGGGGTTTCTGGTACAAAAGGGGTTAAAACTCTTGATGTTATAAAAAACTTAATTCATTTTTGTCGCCTTTGTTTTAAGTATGGCGCAACATATAGGAGTCCGGTTTTCTGTTAGGCTGTTTGTCTGTCCGTTTGTCCATTTGTCAGTCCCTCAGGATTCATTTTGTGTCAACTCTGTCATCAACCAAAATTTTCAATAAGTTCTGAATAGTTAGATACTTTGGAAGCAAAGAATACACCAAATAAACGAAAATAGCAGACTCGGTTTTATTGAGTCTGTTCATGACCAGTACTGAAATGTGCAACACCGGTCACGCTTCTTAGTGCCGACTTAAGCAGAACTCTATTTTCAAAATGATTAAAAATGAGTCCAGTCCATTTCCCAAGAATGTAATCACTGGTGAGGCATAGCCTTCTATAAATTTCACATTTCCCAAGAATGTAATCACTGGTGAGGCATCGCCTTAGATAAATTTCACTTTTATGAGGGATGTTTAAAAATGAGTCCAGTCCATTTCCCAAGAATGTAATCACCAGTGAGGCATAACCTTCAATAAATTTCACTTTTATGAGGGATGGATAAAAATGAGTCCAGTCCATTTCCCAAGAATGTAATCACCAGTGAGGCATAGCCTTCAATAAATTTCACTTTTATGAGGGATGGTTAAAAATGAGTCCAGTCCATTTCCCAAGAATGTAATCATTGGTGAGGCATAGCCTTCTATAAATTTCACATTTCCCAAGAATGTAATCACTGGTGAGGCATCGCCTTAGATAAATTTCACTTTTATGAGGGATGTTTAAAAATGAGTCCAGTCCATTTCCCAAGCATGTAATCACCAGTGAGGCATAGCCTTCAATAAATTTCATTTTTATGAGGGATGGTTAAAAATGAGTCAAGTCCATTTCCCAAGAATGTAATCACCAGTGAGGCATTGCCTTCAATAAATTTCACTTTTATGAGGGATGGTTAAAAATGAGTCCAGTCCTTTTCCCAAGAATGTAATCACCAGTGAGGCATTGCCTTCAATAGATTCCACTTTTATGAGGGATGGTTAAAAATGAGTCCAGTCCATTTCCCAAGAATATAATCACTGGTGAGGCATTGCCTTCAATAAATTTCACTTTTATGAGGGATGGTTAAAAATGAGTCCAGTCCATTTCCCAAGAATGTAATCACTGGTGGGGCATTGCCTTCGATATATTTCACTTTTATGAGGGATGGTCATAAAGTTCACACAGAGTAAGCACAAAAATTCTTTCTTTTCATTGATTGGCATTTAAGATAAAATACTGTCAAGTCCTAGCCCTTACGATAACACAGTAATCACACCCTTGCAACATAGTGCATTTTTTCGCATTTCATAAGTGATTTCTGAAATATATATTTGTATCTACTCTATAACTCTAAGACTGTTTTAGAGATTTTCTTGAAAAATAATGCAAATTTAAATCACCATGATATGTATGCAGAATGCAAGGACAATAACTCTTGAGTTACCTACTTTGGAGTCACCTTCTTTTGAACATTGTCAATAGTGAACCTAGTCATACACTTGTACCCTTTCTATAACTTAAAAAAAAAGACAGTTTCAAAGATTTTCATGAAGTCTTGCAAAAATGTAAAGCAATATAAGATGGCATGAAGAACACAAGAACCGTAAGTCTGGCGTAGCTAAGTTTCAAAGTTATGGCTCATTGAACATTGAAAGTAACTGTTTCTGTGGTATATTTGTCTCAGATTAACCTCCTGTAAACAGAAGACTGTTTTGAAATGTTTTCCGTTAACTTCAAACAAAGGTGAAGCACCATGAGGGGTTCTGCAGAAAATGAGAACTGTAATTCTGGTTAAATTTCTTTTGGAGGTATGGCCCTTTGAACATTGAAAATAGTCATCCAAGTCACATATATATGTCAAATTTATTTAAGGAAAGACTATAAGAATCTTATATGGGTGTGAGGGGTGGATTGAAAAATCCGTCCCGAGGGTCACTATCCGGCATCACGAGGCTTGCCGAGTGATGCCGGACAGTGAATCCGAGGGACGGATTTTTCTATCCACCCCTCACACCCATATTGGATTCTTTTTCTTGCATACCTTCCATTTCTATTGCGAATTTTTAATGCTGCTGTCACTTCGGTTACCGATGTCCGCCATTTTGTGATGACGCAACAGGAATGTTTAGTGACGTCACGCATGACGACGCCGCTCATGAGGTTGTAATCAACCAGTGCATTTATCAAACACGCAACTTTATTCGATTCTGGGTCGGAACACCAGGGTCAGAACATAAATTTCTATCCCAGGGTAAAATCACGGATTTCCTTGTCTGGTGTGCAAGAATAAAGGATCTTCCCTTTGAATTCCTGTTTGAAAGTGTTATGTCACTTTCTTGATGTAAGTGTATTGATGGGACATGATGCGGTGCTTACAGCACTTTTATCTTTTTTTCAGTGAAAACCTTATAGACTATACACAAGATTTCATCTGTTCAGTGTCCCTGGGGTATGATGTCATTTCTAGACTTGGTTTGTTGGAGGTGAAGAATCTCAAAATTCACGTACTAGAGGCGATCAGAGACTGTCCATTACCAAAGGTAACTATAAAATGAGCTGCTGCTGGGCCTTGGTGACTCAGTAACATCACATGAACAAGTCTATGAAATGAACACCCCCACACACCCCACTTTATACAGAGAAAACTGGGGTGTACAGGGGTATCCATTATTTTTCTTATTTCTGCTCCAAAACATAGGTTGTTGGTACTCGTTAGAACGGCCTCAATGAGGCAGTTCTAACGAGCACCCACAACCTATGTTTGCACTATTTAAATAAAAAAAATATCACAGATTTTCATCAGAAAAGTAGCCATTTTGAAGATTGGAAAAATGCACTATATCGCATGCGTTTCTGTAATGAGATGCAAGACCCACTAGTAATCAGGAGGTTGTATGTTTGATACTTACTGGGTCTGGCAGTGTTCTGTCATGAAGATTGACCATGAAATATTTGCTGCAGTAATGGTTGACCATGAAATATTTTCTGCAGTTATGGTTGACCATGAAATATTTTCTGTAGTCATGGTTGTTCATGAAATATTTTCTAAAGTTATGGTTGACCATGAAATATTTTCTGCAGTTATGGTTGACCATGAAATATTTTCTGCAGTTATGGTTGACCATGAAATATTTTCTGTAGTCATGGTTGTTCATGAAATATTTTCTGCAGTGATGGTTGACCATGAAATATTTTCTGCAGTAATGGTTGACCATGAAATGTTTTCTGCAGTAATGGTTGACCATGAAATATTTTAGCAGTTATGGTTGACCATGAAATAATTTCTGCAGTAATGGTTGACCATGAAGTATTTTCTGCAGTAATAGTTGACCATGAAATATTTTCTGTAGTAATGGTTGACCATGAATTGTTTTCTGCAGTTATGGTTGACCATGAAATATTTTCTGTAGTCATGGTTGACGATGAAATATTTTCTGCAGACATGGTTGACCATGAAATATTTTCTGTAGCCATGTTTTAACATGAATTGTTTTATGTAGTCATTGTTGACCATGAACTATTTTCTGCAGTCATGGTTGACCATGAAATATTTTCTGTAGTCATGGTTGACCATGAAATATTTTCTGCAGTAATGGTCAACCATGAAATATTTTCTGTAGTCATGGTTGACCATGAAATATTTTCTGCAGTGATGGTTGACCGTGAAATATTTTCTGCAGTAATGGTTGACCATGAATTGTTTTCTGCAGTTATGGTTGACCATGAAATATTTTCTGTAGTAATGGTTGACCATGAAATATTTTTTGTAGTCATGGTTGACCATGAAATATTTTCTGCAGTCATGGTTGACCATGAAATATTTTCTGTAGTCATGGTTAACCATGAAATATTTTCTGCAGTCATAGTTGACCATGAAATATTTTCTGCAGTTATGGTTGACCATGAAATGTTTTCTGTTTCATGGTTCACCATGAAATATTTTCTGCAGTCATGGTCAACCATGAAATATTTTCAGCTGTCACCAGAATTGTTACTGATGGCACGTCAGATGACATTCATTCACAAAGACCTGTGATATGGGAAGTTAGTCCCTAACTCTCACATAAGAGGTAAACTTAGCTGCACTGTCCTGTGCACTATCAATGTAAATGCTTATTCTAGAAGGGCAGTTGTCATTTGTAGGTGGAAGAATGTGCACTGTACTGGTTAATTCAGGAAAACTGTGGTAAGGTAAACTGACTGGCTGACATTATCTTAATAGTGTTTACTGAACCCTTAACCCTTTTTGTACCAAATGCAATCTTCCTCCTTATATATAGCAGGAGTCCATTTCAAAATCTAGGGGTGTCAGGTTGTGTTTTCTTCAAAATTTATTTGGAAATTGGCAGAACTTTTTGCAAACAGTGTAGGCATCTGATCTGGGCCTGCACTGTTTGCTAGGGTACCCGTTTTGGGGTTTCCGGTACAAAAAGGGTTAAGCTACATGTCTGAACAATGTTGTGATAAGATGTACCCTGATTGGAAGCCCACTCAGTTATAGTGTAGGCCTGCCCCCGCCCATAGGGGCTTGAAGAAATATATGGGCTGCATGATGCTTCCACGCAGAGCTGAAACCAACCCGCACATGAGTACTGGCAAACCGCTTAGAGAATCTAAGCCTGCCCAGGCAAAGCGGTGCGAGTCGGCCCGGCCCATCCATGCTAAAAACCCTACTGGTTTCATTGGGCGACAGGGCTTGAGATGTCATTTCATCTCAATGTCGGGTAAAAGTCCCACAAAATTGGAAGCAATGTCTCCAAAATGACCTTTACAGTGTTGAAGGGGACTTTAAACCTCAAACAAACAAAATATAGTGTAGGCTTTCCTTTACTGTATGATCAACAGTCATCCGTACTGAATATATCAAAGGCTCTGGTCATATTTGATGTGGATGTGCAAGTTAATCTGAGGCTTTGCTGTACACCCATAAGCGTCTGTTTACTAGGCCCATTGGGTATCTGTCCAGATTGTGATCAAAAGGTTATGGACTGGACTCCTGTGACTAAAGCGGGTGTTAATTTACATTGTTGAAAAATTTTGATTGTTTCATATGGCAAACCTTCTCATATTTTTTAAGAAAACTCATTTTTGTAGAAAAAATGTGAGTTGCTTTTACATTTTTAGCTCGGCTGTTTTCGAAGAAAACGACGAGGTATTGTCATAGCTCTGTCGTCGTCTGCGTCATCGTCGTGCAAAAACTTGGACATGTTGTAATATCTCTGTCATTACTGAAGATATTAACTTGAAACTCGGAATAGTTGTTCATTATGAAAAGGGGAACTCATACCAATAGGTGAGGTAACTCTCAAAATATTTTTGGCACAATTATGCCCCTTTTTGGTCTTAAAATTTTTGCAAAAAACTTGGACATTTTGTAATATCTCTGTCATTACTGAACATATTTACTTGAAACTCGGAATAGTTGTTCATTATGAAAAGGGGAACTCATACCAATAGATGAGGTAACCCTCAAAATATTTTTGGCACAGTTATGCCCCTTTTTCGACTTAGAATTTTTGCAAAAACAAAAACTTGGACATTTCGTAATATCTCTGTCATTACTGAACATATTTACTTGAATCTCTGACAAGTTGTTCATTATGAAAAGGGGAACTCCTACCAATAAGTGAGGTAACCCTTGAAATATTTTTGGCACAGTTATGCCCCTTTTCGTCTTAGAATTTTTGTTTAACTAAAAAAAACTGCAGCCAAGTGTTGGCACCGGCTTGCGGTGCTCTTGTTTTTCAGTAAGTGGTTAATCTACTCCCCTTGTTAACCAGGGATCATGGGCTTGATTCTTTGCAGCTTCAGGCTTTCAAATGAGACTGTAAACTAATGTCCCATCTCCATTTGACCTTAGATATTTGGATGTAAAACTCAAAACACACACCCACTCCACTTAAGAAGCTAACAGCAATGATTAACTAAAATAGGAGTGAAGGCAATGATCAGGAATCTATACAATTAACCCACACAATTAACCCACAGCTCCCATCAGAGACACCAAAGGGAAAAAAACACAAACATGAAATAACTAGACCCTAATGGAAACCCCAATAGCTGAAAGCCAAAAGGACAGTTGCTTTCCCACAAAATGGCCAATTGGCTATCCAAAACAAAAAAATATAAGCGATACACACACTCAAAGACAAACCATAGCAAAAATAAACCGCAACAGAAGAACCGTCCGCGAACAGTCAGTGAAACAAATTCCACTGGAGGGCTTAAATCGATTTTACGTGGCTGCAATCCTCGCCCTTACTTCTGTCATGATTTAGATAAACAATTTGTTCAGTCCACATGGAGGCCTCCTTACTCATCAGTGCAGCATCTCTGTGAACACAAAAAAAATCAAACAACCACAGAGATGAAACAACGGTAAAGACTTCAAAGCAAGAACCACTGAAATGCTGGAGCGAATGAAAAACTAACGGTTTGACTCTGATGGGCCCGACCAGAGGAGCATGCCAAGGAATAGGTTAGGTTATGTTAAACTTTCAACCCCGAAGACTGGTTCAGAAACATGTACAGTGTAGATCCAGATGAGATGGCTTATAATGAGCCATCTCATCAGGATTCACCCTTTATGCCACCTTTTCAGTGTTCTTGATTATTGATTAAACACTCTATCTACAAAAATGAACATGTCAAAATTCAAATATATTGAGTCCAATTCAGAAACTCAATGACTGACTTGCATAGTTTTAACCCTTTTTGTACCAAATGGAATTTTCCATATATATAGCAGGAGTCTTTTTCAAAATTTAGCGGTGTAAGGTTGTGTTTTCTTCAAACTATATATTTGGAAAACGGCTTAACTTTTCGCAAACAGTGTAGGCCCTGATCAGATGTCGCACAACGCGGCCTCAACACAGCTCTGATCTGGGCCTGCACTGTTTGCCAATTACCCTTTTTGGGGTTTCTGATACAAAATGGGTGAATAGTGTTTACTCAGCCATTTCATTGCAAAACAGTAACTAACTTGCAGGCTCACTCAGATAGTGAAATGCCATCTTGCAGGTTTTTCCATGATCTAACTGAAGTGTGTTTACCTGTCTTGTTTGGCACCCATGCCCGTTGGGGATTGGAGAAATGGATTGGGCTGCATGTTGCTTCTATGCTTCTGGTAAACTGCTCTGAATGGCTAAGCCTGTCCAGGCAAAGTGATGCAATCCTTGCATATGCATATACACACTAGGGGTTTCTTAAGGTAGTAGTGTCGAGATGTCATTTCTTCTCTGTGTCGGGTAAATGTCCAACAATATTGGAAACAGCATCTCTAAAATGATCTAAATAGTGTTAATAGAGACATACGGTCTCAACTGGAACAAAAAGCATGTTTTATTGAAGGGGAATTTATACACCAGGTGCATTTTGTATGCAATTTTATGCAAGGGGTGTGACTTTTGTAACTAAAGTCATTTTCCTTGAAAACTTGTTCAACCTCTAATTTCAGCATCAAATTATTTCCAGTGGAATCTGGCTGAATGTGTTTGGGAAGCATCTAGAAGATCTGGATCAGCTGAAACCAAACTTAGAGCTATTGGCGACCAAAGAATATCATGAGTTCAATGTAAGTCACTTTATATTGATTCAGCCCTCTGAATGTGTGTTCAGAAGTTTTAACCCTTTTTGTACCAAAAAGAATCTTCCTCCTTATATATAGCAGGAGTTCATTACAAAATTTAGGGGTGTCAGGTTGTGTTTTCATCAAAATTTATTTGGAAAATGACTGAACTTTTAGCAAACATTAGAGGCCCTGATCAGACACCGCATTCTGTTGCTTCTGATCTGGGCCTGCACTTTTTTGCACGGGTACCCGTTTTGGGGTTTCTGGTACAAAATGGGTTAATACAGTAAATTTCCTTTAAGACCACTTTTGAACAGTCCCAAAGGTGGTCCCTGACCAGAGGACAATGTGGGTAGAAAACACAAAGAAAGATTAAGTGCACCCTTAAAAATAAGCTTTTTAAAGCCCAAATAGTCTTACTTTTAGGTGGTCTTTATAGCCGAATTTCACTAATTCACCATAGCTTTCTTTAAATGCCAAAAATGCATGAGTATTTACCTTTAACCATTATCCCGCTTAACACCACAACCCCTACCTTTGCAAACAGTGTAGACCCAGATCAGATGGCTTCTAATGAAGCCATCTGATCAGGATCTACACTGTCATGCAGTTTGTGGAGCATTCTAAGGGTGCAGTCAAGACAGCCGTTGACATACAGGTGGATGGAAAACTTGGGCCTGGGAGGCCCAAGATGACTTTGAAGCAGCTGACCGAGAGAGATCGCAGAGAATGGAAGCTGTCCGGAGTACTTGTGTGAGATCTGCCATGCATACAGCAAGCCAGCTACCTGGAAGGGGGCCCACTTACGTGGATGATGCCCCTATACCTGCATGTTAATCAAAAGTCCAATGATGATGATGATGATATCAAGTAATTTGGTTTGTGGGTTGTAAGAAATGTGTGTGGTTTAATTAATTTATTCAGCAGGATAAAGGTTAAACTGCCTACAATAACATTTGCACACGTCATTGTCAAATATTTATGTTTTCAATACTTTTTAAAGGAAAGAAGGCCTGACATTTCATGTGAGTCATTTACAGAAATAGGAAAAAAAAAAACAACAACAACAACAAAAAAAACAATTCTTATTTTTGTATGGAAGATAACAGTTATAGCTAATGCAGTTTGACACGAGACGGATGACCTCTATTACCATAATTTCACACCGGACTGAATGTATATATTTATCTTCACCTTTTTCCAAATAGGTCAATATTGTTCTACAATACATAGAGGTTGGTAAATGAGTCGACATTCACGAGATGCCGAAAATTCATGAGAATGTTACGAAAACTGATCTATTAGGCGATATCATTGACTTATTTATTTTTTGCATAGAGGTCAGTCTTGTGTCAAATTGCACCAGCTAAATAGAGCCACAAAAGACAGTGTTTTATTTGTTTGCTTACCAGGTTAGAATATTCAACTGTTGAGCATTGTAAAAAAAATCTTATATCATTCTTGTTCTGGTACCCACTTTATACCACACTACTGTGCACTATTTACAACATATGCTGCATCTTGACATTTGTATTTCACCTCATCAGATGAATAAGACCGTGTAATGAACACCCCTCTACACCCCACTTTATATGGGGGTTTCATTGCAAAAGTGGGGTTTACAGGGGTATACATTATTTTCCTTATTTCTGCTCCAAGACCTAGGTTGTGGGTACTCAACGCGGGGGTTCTAATGAGCACTCACAACCTTTGTTTGGAGTATAAATAAGAAAAATATTATATTTTCAATCATACCTGTTTGGAGGTATGAAAGAACGCACAATGTCACACAGATTGCTCATTGAAACACTGTTTTGGATTTAACACAGTTCGAAGATGGATCCCAAAAATGTATAGATTATATAGAAAAATGACCATAAATGGTCATTTTTCTATATAATCTATACATTTTTATGGATGTAACATGGTTGTCTAACCAATAGAACTTGCTTTGAACTCCAAATAATAGTGTTATAAAGAGGTAGGGGTGAATATGTATCAAGGCAGTGTAATCATCATAATGATATGAGCCGGCGCATGACAAAACCTACAATAAGATCCTTGCTATGGTCGAAGACTCAATTCAGCCTATCAGTAAGGTCAGCCTGGTCGGAGCAATCTCTTGTTGTCCTACAGAGGCTAAAGATGGCTCATGCGAACAGCGAAGACTCTGATCAGACTGCGCGGATGCGCAGTCTGATCTGAGTCTTAGCTGGTTGCCCAGGTCTTATTGTAGATTTTGTCATGCACCGGCCCATATATAATTGAAGATTGTTTTCTTTGTCTTGGTACAGAAATTATTACAAGAAGAGATAGAGGAGAAAGAGGAGATGGTATCAACTTATGAACCCTTGCTGCCACCTGGTCAGATATTGCATGTATTAGAAAGAGATCCGAAATCAAAAAGGTACGGAATCTGGATAAATTTCTCTCCTCTATTATATAAAGTCATTTCAGATAACATACCTTTGTAATACAGCATTAGGAAAACATGACAGTGAAATAATGGCATCAAACATGGTGTCAGAAATGACAAATTTTAGGTAAAAATGATAATATATTTCTTACTTTTGCTTTCAACATATATTTTGGGTGCTCGTTAGAACCGCCTCAATGAGGCGGTTCTAACGAGTACCCACAATCTATGTTTTTGAGCAAAAATAAGGCAGATGATGTATATGCCCATAAACCCCATTTTCCTCTGTATAAGGTGGGGTTTAGAGGGGTCTTTGTTTCAAGGACTTGTTATCACGATGGAGCTTTCTTTCATATCTCACTTACAGTCATTTTTCTGATGAAAATTTGCCATATTTTCCTTATTTATTTTCCAAAGATAGGTTGTGGGTGCTTTTTAGAACCACCTCATTGAGGTGGTTCTAAAAAGCACCCTCAACCTATGTTTATTGAGGCAATTCTAAAGAGCACTTACAACCTATGTTATGGAATAGAAATAAGAAAAATAATGTATACCCCTGTAAATCCTAGTTTTCTCTGTGTAATGTGGGGTTTAGAGGGGTGTTCATAAAACAGACTTGTCAGCATGATATAAGAGAGTGAGAAAAAACTCCTACATGTTATGTGTGTTTCGCTTTTCACACATGAGTTTACATATGGTTCTAGATATAGAATAATTAGGATTATCTAGGAATATTTTTTCTTGTTTCTCCTTGGGTAAGACATGTTATGAAAACGCCCCACTCGACCCAGGTGTAAATGAGTAGCAGTGGTGTAAAAGTTACTGCCTCTCTCTTGCATGCATGATGACATCCGGAATAAGTGTTCTAAAGCGATTCAATAAGGTTGGAGCTTTCATTGCAGTCAGACTAAAATGAATTAGTATAAACTAAAACATAAGTTTGTGCACTTGTCCATCCATACCCTGCTTCGGTAGCTCAGTCTGATGCACATCTGACAGCCTAGCATATCTTCTGCTATGAGCAGAACAGACAAAATTCTCTGACATATGAGTAAGAAAATGGCCTGATTTGTTTGTATTTCAGTACTAATGAGCATTGCAAATTTCATGCTCTGTTGAAATGAGTGTGAAATTGTCCTGTTCATAAATTTTCAGATGTTGGCATTTTAAAATTTTGAAGCAGGACAGACAGCATTCTCTGCTGCTCTTGAGCAGGAAAATTGCCTGATTTGTTTGTACAGTAGACCTTCGATGGCTCGAACACCGATGACTCGTTTACCACGGATGAGTCAAACACATTCTTGAGCCCCAAGCGAAATCCTCTACATAAGAAATAGATGGGGATAATTAAGGAGATTTTAATCTTTTATCTTGCAAATGTATGCTGTGTGTACTCATTAGAATCGCCTCGATGAGGCGATTCTAATGAGTACACACAGCATACATATTCATTATAGAAAACCGAAAAGATGTCAAAATGTATCTCATTATGCCTCCTGACAGAAACCTCAGTGGCTCGAACTACCCTTGTCTCGAACAAGTTTTCAAGGTCCCGAAGGTGTTCGAGCCATTGAAGTTCGACTGTATTTTTTTAAATGCAAATTTCATGTTATGTGAGTAGGAAAATTGCCTGGTCGGTCTGTATTTCAATACTTATGAGCATGCTTATCAGACTCACTTGAGTATGAAATTTAGTATGATCCATTACGAAAACATGCCTATACAAATACATTATCAATTTTTTCGGCCAAAAATGGAAATTTTAAGATGAAAAATAGTGATATATTTCTTATTTCAACTCAAAATATAGATTGTGGGTACTCGTTAGAGCCGCCTCATTGAGGCGGTTCTAACGAGTACTCACAATCTATATTTTAGAGGAGAAATAAGAAAAATAAGGTTTACCACTGCAAACCCCAGTTTTACTATATGGAAGTGGGGTTCGAGTGGGTCAGAATTATATAGTTTTGTTTTCGTGATGGATGGCAGTAATTGCTGGTATTTCAATATTCATGAGCAGAACAAAGAAAGTTCTCTGATATCTGAGCAGGAAACAACTCACTTGAGTGTGAAATTCGTCCTGATCATAAATTCTGAAATGGCTACAATCGTTGGCATTTTAAAATTTACCTTAAAAATCATAACAATTGGGACACCTTGCGATCTTGCAGTAGTTGTCCTACAATTTTAACAAATTTGTTTGGTGATCCAGCAAGGAGTACAAAATAAAAACAGATGGAATGGCAAACAGTGTAGACCCTGATCTGACTGCTCCTTAAGGAGCAGTCTGATCTGGGTCTTCACTGTTTGCTTAGGCCTGTCTGTCCCAATACTTAGGATCTTATGGTATGAGCATGAAAGAGAACATTCTTTGCTCATCTGAGCTGGAAATTAGACCGATTTGTTTGCATTGAAATACAGTGAAAATCCGCTATTAAGACAGCCTAAACGCCCCCCGCCCATCGGGCTTGAAGAAATAAATGGGCTGCATGATGCTTCCACGCAGAGCTGAAACTGACCCGCACACGAGTACTGGTAAACCGTTTATAGGATCTAAGCCTGCCCAGGCAAAGCGGTGCTAGTTGGCCCGTCCATGCTTATAAAAACTTTTGGTTTCATTGGGAGGCAGGGATTGAGATATCATTTCATCTCAATGTCGGGTAAAAGTCCCACAAAATCGGAAGCAACATCTCCAAAATGACCTATACAGTGTTGACGGGGACGTTAAACCTCAAATCAAACAAACAAAACAATTAAGACCGCCTAAAAATAAGACTATTTCTGCGTTAAAAAGTTTATTTAGAAGGCTATGGTTATTCTTTTCTTGTGCTGTCTGCATACAGCGTCCTCTGATCAGAGACCACCTTTGGTTCAAAAGTGGTCTTTTTCAAAAGTGGTCTTAAAGACTACTTTTGAACAGTCCCATAGGTGGTCTTAAATTAGGAGTTTTACTGTACTTTATACTTTCATGCTCATTGGGTTGAACTTGAAAACTCATAAATTTTAAGATGGCAGTAATTGCTGGTATTTCAAAATTCATGAGCAGAACAAAGAAAGTTCTCTGATATCTGAGCAGGAAACAACTCACTTGAGTGTGAAATTTGTCCTAATCATAAATTCTGAAATGGCTACAATCGTTGGCATTTTTAAATTTACCATAAATATCCTAACAATTGGGACACCTTGCGATTTTGCAGTAGTTGTCCTGCAATTTTAACAAATTTGTTTCATGATCCAGCAAGGAGCAGTCCGATCTGGGTCTCCATTGTTTGCTTAGGCCTGTATGTTCCAATACTCAGGATCATTATGGTATAAGCACGAAAGAGAACATTCTTTGCTCATCTGAGCTGGAAAATAGACCTATTTGTTTGCAGTGACAATCTGCTATTAAGACCGCCTAAACGGCCCCCACCCATCGGGGCTTGAAGAAATAAATGGGCTGCATGATGCTTCCATGCAGAGCTGAAACCGACCCACACACGAGTACTGGTAAACTGTTTAGAGGATCTAAGCCTGCCCAGGCAAAGCGGTGCAAGTCGGCCCGTCCATGCTTATAAAAACTTTTGGTTTCATTGGGCGGCAGGGATCGAGATGTCATTTCATCTCAATGTCGGGTAAAAGTCCCACAAAATCGGAAGCAACATCTCCAAAATCACCTATACAGTGTTGACAGGGACGTTAAACCTCAAATCAAACAAACAAAACAATTAAGACCGCCTAAAAATAAGACTATTTCTGCGTTAAAAAGTTTATTTAGAAGGCTATGGTGATTCTTTTCTTGTGCTGTCTGCATACAGTGTCCTCTGATCAGAGACCACATTTGGTTCAAAAGTGGTCTTTTTCAAAGGTGGTCTTCTTAAGACCACTTTTGAACAGCCCCATAGGTGGTCTTAATATAGGAGTTTTACTGTACTTTATACTTTCATGCTCATTGGGTTGAACTTGAAAACTCAGGGCAGGGTTTCTAGTAATTTGCCTCATTATTATGTTGTGGTTCGATTCGTTTATCTCAACAGCTGAAGGTGCTGAGGATTGTTTAGCTAAGTTTACCTCTTTGGTTAGAGCTAGGGACTAACTTCCCATATCACAGGTCCTGGTGTATGAATGTCATTTGACGTGTCACCAGTAATGATTCTGATTCTGTTTTCAGAAAATGGGGGAGAACTCCTGAATATTGTGCCGAATGGACAAATACCGATACGTTTAGAGAGATCATTCTTAGCATGAAGATGATTGCTCACCACTTTCCAGACACTTTATTGGATGCTCTGGGCCAGCTGAGTGGGACTAATGCAAGAGTAGGAGAATTTGGGGAAAATATTAAAGAAGATTGATATTCACCACAACCTCTTTATAACACTATTAATGGGGTCCAAAGCAGACACCGTGTTAGTTAAACAACTGTGTTATATCCAAACAAAAATATATAGATTGTATAGAAAAATGACCATTTATGGTCATTTTTAGCTCACCTGAGCCGAAGGCTCATGTGAGGTATTAGTATACCACGAGCCGGCGTCCGTCGTCCGTCGTCGTCGTCCGTCGTCGTCGTCCACACTTTCAAAGAAGTATATCTCCGGAACCAGTGGGCCAATCTTGATCAAATTTCATGTGAAGCATTATCAGGTAGGGGGAAAGGCTGCATACTGTTTTCTGGCAGATCGGATTGGAACTCTGGTTGACATGGCAACAAATAGCTCCCATAGACTTAACATAGGAAAAAGTTTGTCATCACTCTAGCTCCGTCAATTTTTTTCTGATTGTCTTCATTCTTGCAGATAACGAGGACAGGCATGAAATCTCGATCAAGTTCGATTTTGGGCTGAATCGGATTATTCACTCAGGAGTTACGTGCCCTTGAGCGTTAGGAAAAAGCTTGTCATCACTCTAGCTCCGTCAATTTTTTTCTGATCGACTTCATTCTTGCAGATAACGAGGACAGGCATGAAATCTCGATCAAGTTCGATTTTGGGCTGAATCGGATTATTCACTCAGGAGTTACGTGCCCTTGAGCGTTGAAAAAATTGCCTATTGACTTAACATGGGGAGAATGTTGTCATCACCGTAGCTGCTTCAATTATTTTCAGATTGGCTTTATTCTTGCAGATAACCAGCACAGCCATGAAATCTCGGTCAAGTTCGATAACTGGCAGAATCGGATCATTCACTTAGGAGTTACCTGCCCTTGTGTGTTTTTGCATTAGGGTTAATGGGAATTTCAAAATGTATATCTTAAAGACTACTTGGCCAACTTTGATCAAATTTCATGTGTCGCATTATTGGGCAAGTGGAAAGGCTTCATTAGGTTTTCAGGCAGATCTGAGTGGAACTCTGGTTGCCATGGCAACATCTAGCTCCCATAGACTTCACATAGGAAAAAGCTTGTCATCATTCTAGCTCCGTCAATTTTTTTCTGATCGACTTCATTCTTGCAGATAACCAGTACAGGCATAAAATCTCGGTCAAGTTCGATTTTGGGCCGAATCAGATAATTCACTCAAGAGTTACGTCCCCTTGAGCGCCCGAAAAATTGCCTATAGACTTAACATGGGGAAAATGTTGTCATCGTTGTAGCTAGTAACGAGGACAGGCATAAAATCTCGGTTAAGTTCGATTTTGGGCAGAATCGGAATATTGACCTCGGAGTTACGTGACCTTGAGCGACAAAAAATTTGCCCTTAGACTTAACATAGGGAAAATGTTGTGACTACGATAGCGACCTGAATTTTTTTCAGATCAGCTTCAAACTTGCAGGTAACGAGGACAGACATAAAATCACGGTTAAGTTCGATTTTGGGCCGAATCGGATTATTTGTCTTGGAGTTACCTGCCCTTGAGCATAAAAAAATACGTTGTGACCACGATAGCAACTTTATTTTTATTCAGATCAGCTTCAAACTTGCAGGTAACGAGGACAGGCATAAAATCCCGGTTAAGTTTGATTTTGGGCCGAATCGGAATATTGACCTCGGAGTTACGTGACCTTGAGCGACAAAAAATTTGCCCATAGACTTAACATAGGGAAAATGTTGTGACTACGATAGCGACTTGAATTTTTTTCAGATCAGCTTCAAACTTGCATGTAACAAGGACAGACATTAAATCTCGGTTAAGTTAGATTTTGGGCCGAATCTGATTATTTGCCTTGGAGTTACCTGCCCTTGAGCATAAAAAAATACGTTGTGACCACGATAGCAACTTTATTTTTATTCAGATCAGCTTCAAACTTGCAGGTAACGTGGACAGGCATAAAATCTCAGTTAAGTTTGAATTGGAATATTGACCTCGGAGTTACATGACCTTGAGCGACAAAAAATTTGCCCATAGACTTTACATAGGGAAAATGTTGTGACTACGATAGCGACTTGAATTTTTTTCAGATCAGCTTCAAACTTGCAGGTAACGAGGACAGGCATAAAATCTCGGTTAAGTTCGATTTTGGGCCGAATCGGAATATTGACCTCGGAGTTACGTGACCTTGAGAGACAAAAAAATTTGCCCATAGACTTAACGTAGGGAAAATGTTGTGACAGAAATAGCGACTTGAATTTTTAGCTCACCTGAGCCAAAGGCTCCAGTGAGCCGATAGTATACCAAGGCTCCGGAGTCCGTCGTCTGTCGTCCGTCCATCCGTCGTCCACACTTTCAATGAAGCATATCTCAGAAGGCAGTCGACCAATCTTGTTTAAATTTTATGTGTAGCACCATTGGGCAAAGGGAAAGGCTGCATTAGGTTTTGGAGCTAGTCTGGTTCATTTGTTCCTTCATTCTTCTTTCTCTCCATATAGAGATAATAGACCAATGTTAAATTTTTAATCAAAGATTTCTCAGGAACTATAAAAGCTAGAAGCATCAAATTTGGTATTCAATAGAATAATGATGACTTATTTTGTGTAAGAGACATTGGGCTTTCTCAGCTTATTTGTTCATCTGTTCTTTCATTCTTCTTTCTCTCCATTTTGACCAATGTTAAATTTTCGTCAAAGATTTCTCAGGAACTATAGAAGCTAGAAGTCTCAAACTTGGAATGCAATGCAATAATCATGACTTATATCCTGTAAGGGTCAATGGGCTGGATTCTATTAGCAGATTTAGTAGTCAAGTCTGTGAATTGTTAAAACTTAAGTTCCTCAGGTGAGCGGTTTAGGCTCATTGAGCCTCTTGTTCTATATAATCTATACATTTTTAGGGTCCACCTTGAAACCCTGTCACATCCAAACGGTGTTATAACGAGCCGTGTTACAATGAAGTTGTGGTGTAATGCAAATTAGTACTCCTGTGATCAGAGCCGGGGTGCTGTGAAACCTACAAGAAAACCGGTGCCAAAACAAATGTTTGCTAATACATGTAGTTAAATAAAATGAAACAATGTATATAAGCTTCCATGGTGAAGTGGTTAAGCTACTTGGCTTATAAACCTGGAGTTATATGTTCGATTCCTGGCCTATTCAGTCTTTTGGATGAGTCTTTAATCCAAGTCCTGTCTCCATATGACCTTATATGTTGTTGGGAGTAAAAGCTATAAAAAAAATAAAAATGAAAACTTTTCAAACAATACATGCTTAAACTATGGATAACTGCAAAGCTCTGGATAAAGGCAATAATCGGATATTTTTTCTATTTTGATCATAAAATATATATTTAACAGTTTTGGGTTCTCATCACATGAACAAGTCCATGAAATGAACATCCCCCGAAACCCCACTTCATAGAGAGAAAATGGGGTTTACGGGGTATACATTATTTTTCTCATTTCTACTCCAAGACACAACCTATGTTTGCAGTATAAATAAGAAAAATATCACAGATTTTCATAAGAAAAGTAGCCATTTTGGAGATGTGAAAAATGCATTTTGTCCCATGGGTGTGTTATTGCAATGTGTTAGGATTGCCTCACATTACGATAACTCACCCGTGCGACATAGTGCATTTTTCACATCTCCAAAATGACTACTTTTCTTATGAAAATCCTTGATATTTTTGTTATAAATGTTCAAAACATAGGTTGAGGGTGCTCGTTAGAACCGCCTCATTGAGGCGGTTCTAATGAGTACCCACAACCAACATAGGTTGAGGGTGCTCGTTAGAACCGCCTCATTGAGGCGGTTCTAACGAGTACCCACAACCTATGTCTTAGTGCAGAAATAAGGAAAATAATGTATACCCGCGTAAACGCCATTTTTCTCTATATAAAGTGGGGTTTAGTGGGGTCCTTATTTCACAGACGTGTTCACAAGTATCCACAACATTGGATTCCAACAAGAAAAAAGGAAAATCATCCCTTTATTGTCCTTTTAACTCTTCTTTATGATGAAACTGTGTCGAAAATTATCATTTGAGAAACCGGCCCCGATAGCTCAGTTAGTAGAGTGTCTGCTCCGGGGGAACGGGAGGTCTCGGGTTCGATCCCGGGCCGCGACATACCAAAGTCGTTAAAAATGGTACTAGCTGCTCCTCGTTTGGCACTCAGATTTACGGGGTAGAGCTAGGACTGGTCGATCCAGTGTCAGGATAATGTGACTGGGTGTGGTATCATGTAATGTGTCTGGGACATGATACTTCAGTGAGGCAGCACTATAAACGTGAGCATTGAGCTCCCTGATGCAACCAGACACCGTCGTGATATGACTGAAAAATTGTTGAAAGCGACGTTAAACCTGAATTCACACACACACACATCATTTGAGAAGGAAATATGTCTGTTTTACAGCCCTAAATTATTGTTTAGGCAACAATAACAATAACATCAATAACTGAGACAGACAGCCTTACAAGGTGATGGTTAACAGCTGCCAGGGTTCTGATCGACAGATATCCTGAGGCTTCATTACGATAATAGATGTATGCTATAATGGCATTTTTCGTTTCTCTAGTACTAGCGTTTTTTGTATGAAAATGTTAGATATTTTTTCTTATTTTTAATGCAAAAATGCCAATCACGACAATTATCATCTGCTTTGTTGTCTGATGGTTACCTTTAAAGTCCGTTTTTGCAAACCGTGTGGACCCAGATCAGACTGCTCCTGTAGGAGCAGTCTGATCTGGGCCCAGACTGTTTGCCCGTGTGCAAAAATATGGCAAACGTTTTTAGAAGATTGGGCAGACGACATAAGCAGACAGCATTTTCCTATGTTGTTTTTCTCAGCAGATTAAGGGTACAAATATAGATTGTTGGTATTTGTTACGAGTACCAACAAATTATGTTTTGAGCAAAATTAAGGAAAATAAAGAATACCCCCATAAACCCCACTTTTCTTTATATAAAATGGGCTTTAGTGGGATCTTCATTTCACAACATGAAAATCTCTATCTTACGTTAATGCTTATAAAAGATAGTTTTTCCTTACATATAATTTGCTTAAATATTGTGTTTTGGGTCATTTTGTTTAAAAACTATTTTGTGTGTAAGTATTTTTGGTTTGGGGTAAATTGTTATAGCCTAGTCAACAATATTAAGATAATTTCGAGCATTTTAGTTTACCTAACAATGTTTAATCCTGTGCAGCCTTATGTGTAAATTGTTAGACAGTAGAGCACATTATTTCGTCAGAAACATAAACTGCTCTTCTAGAATCAGCAGAAGGGAGAGAATCCCATAGAATGGCCTTAGAAAACATTTCTTAAGCATCCCTCATGAAAGTTGGTTTCCAAACCTGTTGGGGATATACAATATCTACAATAATATTTATTTGGACTGCAGACAGGCCTGAGCAAACAGAGTAGACCCAGATGAGATGCCGCATTGTGTGGCATCTCATCAGGGTCTACACTGCTTGCCACTCATTCAGCTATCTTTTGATATATGAATTAGTAAATCATATAGCTAATGCAATTTGACACGAGACTGGTGACCTCTATGACCATAATTTCATACCCGACTGAACGCTGTCTTCCAAAGTGGTCGCATCACGTGAACAAGTCCGTGAAATGGACACCCCCTTACACCCCACTTTATATAGAGAAAACTGGGGTTTACGGGGGTAAACAATATTTTTCTTATTTCTGCTCCAAGACATAGGTTGTGGGTACTCGTTAGAACCGCCTCAATGAGGCGGTTCTAACGAGTACCCACAACCTATGTATGCAGTATAAATAAAACAAATAACACAGATTTTCGTCAGAAAAGTAGCCATTTAGGAGATGTAAAAAATGCACTATATCGCACGGGTGTGTTATCCTAATGGATATTGTTATTCAATACATAGAGGTCAGTGAATGGGTCCCCATTCACGAGATGCCAAAAATACACAAAGCTTACGAAAACCGATCTATTAGGTGATAACATTGACTAATTTAGTATTTGCATAAAGGTCAGTCTCGTGTCAGATTGCACCAGCTATACTTGTTCAAATTTTAGAACAAGTATGGTAAAGTAAGGAGTGAGGGTGTTCCAATGTTTAGGGTAAAAATTGTAGCATACAACCATCTGATCCATTATGAAAACACGCCTATACAAATACATTGTAAATTTTTCTGCCGAAAAAATGAAAATTTTAAGATGAAAAATTGTATTATTTTTCTTATGTAAGGTCCGGCCCCGATAGCTCAGCTGGTAGAGTGTCCGCTCCCGGGCCTTGGCATACCAAAGTCATTAAAAATGGTACTAGCTGCTCCTCGCTTGGCACTCAGAGTTACGGGGTAGAGCTAGGACTGGTCGACCCAGTGTCAGGATAATGTGACTGGGTGTGGTATCGTGTAATGTGTGTGGGACATGATACTTCAGTGAGGCAGCACTATAAAAGTGAGCATTGAGCTCCCTGTTGCAACCAGACACCGTCGTGATATGACTGAAAAATTGTTGAAAGCGACGTTAAACCTGAATTCACACACACATTTCTTATATAAGGAAAATAATGTTCACCCCTGTAAACCCCAGTTTTACTATATGAAAGTGGGGTCAATGAGGTCAAAATTATATAGGCTTGTTTGCATGATGGATGTGCCAGGTCTTACTGAGTCACCTAGACCAACAGCTGTATACCATAAAAATCCTTAACCCTTGTCCTGCTGAATATTTAAACATGCCACACCCACTACTGATTATCAACCAATCAGATTACTTGATGCAAATTATTGCAAAAAATTCATAATTGAATGACAAACAAAGAAGATCCTGATCAGATGGCTTCTTCAGAAGCCAGCTGATCTGGATCTACATTGTTTGAAAGATAAGACATATCCGGGCTCAGCATGACAGGGGTTAAAATTCGGACACCTTGAGGACTTCTCCTGAAATTTTAACAGGTTTGTTTTGCGGTCAAAAAAGTGGAGACAGACTGGCAAATGGTGTAGACCCTGATCAGACTGCTCCTTTATGTACATGTATGTTTGTTTGCCTTTGACACGGCTTAACCCTTATCCTGCTGTTCACGACAACCCCAACCTTTACAAGTGTTCAGAAGCCACCTAATCAGAATTCACACTGACATTCAGTTTGTGAATTTGTAGGAATAAATTACATCAAGTAATCTAATTGGTTCAAAGACAGTAATGGGAATAAGATTAAGAATATGTGTGGTGCTGGGCCATATGTTGATGGGAGGCAAAATGCAAAATGCTCACATTTTTTTTCAGCAAAAATACCACTATATTAGACATTGACCCTATTACAATTAACATTTCAACTGCTAACAAGCTCATTAAGCTAACAATGCTTTGAACAACTGGTCCTGAGATTTCTTCATACTTCTGTCTTTGTCTTTCATCTTTTATATCTCTTCTCCCTTTCTCTGGGAGACTATACCCAATGACCCTTAAGGGTTGAAATGTCAATAATATCCAGCATAACATCTATCAGTCTTACTGTAATGATCCTAAGTATTGGGACAGAAAGGCCTAAGCAAACAGTGCATACCCAGATCAGACTGCTCCTGAAGGAGCAGTCTGATCAGGGTCTTCACTGTTTGCCATTCTGTCTGTACATTTTGGACTCCTTGTTGGATCATGAAATAATTGTTATTAAATAATATTTTAAGAGACTTACAGCAAGGTCTCAAGGTGTCAGAATTTTTAGGATTTTTATGGTACTACGGTAGGCAAAGACTGATATTGGAGAAACTCGAATTTAAATATCAGCTTTATTATGTCCCCGGTAGCGATAGCCGGGACATATTGTTTTTGCCCTGCCTGAATGTTTGTTGGTTTGTATGTGGACCACTTTACATTGGTCATAATGTTGAACCAGTTGAGCTAGAGCCTTCATATTTGGCATGTAGGTTCCTTGTGACAAGGGCTTTCCATCCATAGAAAAAAAATGTCCTGTGACCTTGACATGTGACCTACTTTAAAGAGAAAATGAACATTGGTCATACATTTTGAACCAATTGAGATAGAGCCTTCATATTTAGCATGAAGGTTCCTTGTGACAAGGGCTTCCCACTCATTCAAAATATTTTGACCTGTTACCTTGACCTGTGACCTACATTAAAGAAAAACATAACATTGTTCATAACTTTTGAACTGTTTGAGATAGAGTATGTAGGTTCCTTGTGACAAGGGCTTCCCACTCATACAAAAGTATTGACATTGACCTGTGACCTATTTTAAAGAAGAAAATAACATTTGTCATAACTTTGGAACCATTCCAGATAAAATTTTTATATTTTGCATGTAGGTTCCTTGTGACAAGGGCTTCCAACTTATACCAAAAGTTTTGATCTGTGACCTTGACCTGTGACCTACTTTATCATAACTTTTGAACCGTTTGAGTTAGAACCTTCATATCTGGCATGTAGGTTCCTTGTTCTAAGTGCTTCCTATTAATACTGAAATTTTAGCCTGGGACTTTGACATATTTTATAACTTATTAACCATTTGAGTTAGAGCCTTCATATTTGTCATGTAGGTCTCTTGTTACATGGGCTTCCCACTGACACAAAAAATTGACCTGTGACCTTGACCTGACCTACTTTATCATAACCTTTGAATCATTTGAGATAGAGCATTCATATTTGGCATGTAAGTTCCTTGTGACAAGGGCTTCCCCCGCATACCAAATACATGTATTTTTTACCTTGACCTGTGACTATTTAGAAGAAGAAAAAAAAAACATCGATCATAACTTGCGAACCGTTTGAAATAGAGCCTTCATATTTATGTCCCCCCACCCGAAAGGGAGGGGGACATATTGGTTTTGGTGTTTGGCGTTGGCCTTGGCGTTGCCTCTTGTTGACATGTAGGTTACTTGTGACATTGGCTCCAAACAAAACATTTTGACCTGTAACCTTGATCTGTGACCTGCTTTAAAGAATAATTGACCTCGGCCGGGGGACATGTTCGTGTTTCACAAACACATCTTGTTTTTCTTTTATACATCTATATTTTTATTTTATTGTTTTGTTAAGGGTATTACATATTTTAACAACATTAAATATTTTTGTCATTTCTATCTTTTTGTCTCCGATTACTAGCAATATATGTGTATTGTTATTTAGATTTGGTTACACAACATTTATATCTTCGTTTGAATCTGAACTCACATGCAATATACATAATTTTGTTTGCATGTTGGTTTGACTATGCTTTTATCATTTTGTTATGTTAGGATATGTTTTAGTTCTTTACTGTGATCTTGGTTTTATTAAATAAATCTTGTGTATTTGCTTTAATTTCTGTTGTTGTTTTTTATTTTCCCCCTTTTTTATCATGTGGTGTTGTATCATAATATACTTTCCGGTGTCTGTCCATATGTCAATCCACCTGCACCATTTCCGATTAATAACTTGAGATTTTTTCTGCAGATTTTTTCAACTCATACTGGGGATGTGTGGTTTGGGATTGTAAATGGGCAATTCTGTCAACTTTTGACAGTGTTATGGCCCTTTTCAGTTCCTTAAATGTGGTTTGGGGCATTTCCGATCAATAATTTGAGTATTTTTCAAGGATTTGCTTCAAATTATGCGTATACATTGGTAATGGGAAGGTGTGGTTTTGGATTGTTAATGGATTGTTATGGTCATTACAATTCCTTTTAAATGGTTTTTGGACTCTTATTCCTTTACTAAATGGAATATATGGATGAAACACCACAGTTATATTGTGGCCAAGAACCAGCACTCTAACATCCTTGATCTTTAGTTATCTACCTTTAATGGATGTGAAAAATGGTTTTTGGCTTGTTTCTCTTTTGCTATATGGAATATCCTGATGAACTTTTGCAGATGTATAAAACACTAAAGGAAGCATGTTATGGCCAAGGACAACAACTCTGCCAGTTCTGGTTATCTGCCCTTGATATATGTAAAAATGGCTTTTGGCCCATAGCTCCTTTACTACTCGTATATGGATTACCTTGATGAAATCCTACAGATGTATAGAACACTGAAGGAAGCCTATTGTGGTCAAGGAACCACACTCGGACCATTTAAGGTCTTGAGTTACCTGCCCTTGTATATGTGGCTTCTTTCATTGTGGAATAGGCAGATGAAACTTCCATTCCTGATCATTGCCATCACTTCTATTTTTCATAGACACATTGAGCACTAAAGCTACTATGAAGCCAGCAAGAAATGCTTCTCTGGCTATTCTTCATACAGAATCTTACATGAGTGCTCATGTACAATTGCATTTATTAAACGAGTAGAGGAGAAGGGATAAAATGCGAGGCTTTGCCTCGCGTTTTATCCCATTTCCTCAACGAGTTTAATAAATTCAACTATACATGAGCACCAATGCAAGATTCTATTTATCATATGACATTTAAAATGCATTTTATTCACGATCGTTTCACAAACATGTCAATATTCTGCTATTAGTAAACACGATGTTGTTAAGGGCGCCGTACATGAAACGTTACTGAGCGTATCAAACTTATTTGCATATTTAATCCACTAGTGGATTATCGAATTCATTACATGACATTATTACATTCTCAGGCATGACGTCATATGATAATGGAGTTATCTGCCCATATCATTTGTCTGGGAAATAGTTTTTTGGCCTATCTGTAGTATATGGAATAGCTTGATCAAACTTGACAGATGTACAAGGTACTAAAGGATGCCTATTATGGCCAAGGTCATAAAATATACACTCACCATGGTGAACATCACGAAAACACGCCTATATAACATTGACCCCCTTGAACCCCACTTTTATATAGTAAAACTGGGATTTACCGGGGTAAACCTTATTTTTCTTATTTCTGCTCTAAAACAGATTGTGTGTACTCGTTAGAACCGCCTTGATGAGGCGGTTCTAACAAGTACCCACAATCTATGTTTCGAGCAGAAATAAGAAAAATATCGCAATTGTTCATTTTAAAAGTCTCTTTTTTCCACGGTAAAATTTACACTGTATTTGTATAGGCGCGTTTCCTTAATGATAGTCCAATATGCTACACCCCTCCCCGATCTTCATTCTTTTGTGTTGTATGATTTTGAATTTTACCATGGATTCAGAAGCAAAATGGTAAACTGTATGGATCCTGATCGGAAACTGGTTTGGATCTATACGGCTTTCATCAATGAATAATTGAGCCAGTGCATGACAAAATCTACACAAAGGCTTGACCGACCAGCGAAGACTCGGATCAGCCTGCGTATTAGCGCAATCTGATCAGAGTCTTTGCTGATCGCATGTACCTACTATAGGCTAATATCTATGCAAAGAGACTATCTCTATCTATCTTCTGATACTGGGTCGGTCACATTTGACCATTACCTCAGGTGTATATTACATACACTCCAGATTTTGCAGGATGAAAGCCTACACAGTAATTATGTAATTACGGTAGGGATCTTTAACCTGCACAGGGGATGGTTCTCCCTGCACAGGGGGCCTCCAGTTAATGTCCCGATCAGAAGGACGGTGCACTTTATGACATTCATCCCAATAAGCAAAAGGTATTTTCATAGCGGATGGGTGCGCAGGTTGATTTGAGTCTCTGCTGGTCGCATCGGTCTTATTGTAGGTTTTGTCATGCGCATGCTCATATATCTTGGTTAAGTTCTTGAGTTATCTGGCTTTGGTATATTTGAAAAATGGTTGGTTTTTGCCTGTAGTTTCTGTACCGGAGGAGTCACAGATTTATCAAGGATAGATACTAGCTGTCCTATTTCTAAAGGTTGTCTGCTGTAGAAACACCTGAGAAATGCACGTTATTGGCTTGCAATGGTGAGATATCATGCAACAAGGCTGCGATGGGGATATGGCATCACTGCTGTGCACCCGTGTGTGTGGGTGGGTGTGGTTGTGTGTGTGTCTGGAACCTAGTGGACAGGATAGAAGACAAAGCTACCATCAAAGAAGCATCAAACCTTCCACAAATTACATTAAAAACCTTGGGAACAGGCTAGAAGACGAAGCGATCATCTTGGAATCATCAAACCTTCCATAAATGTTTCACATGGAAAGAGGATGAACCTAATTGATTTTCAAGGTCAAAGGTCAAGGTCACAAAACGACTTTACGTTAAAAACCTTGTGAACAGGATAGAAGACGAAGCGATCATCTTGGAATCATCAAACCTTCCATAAATGTTTCACATGGAAAGAGGATGAACCCAATTGATTTTCAAGGTCAAAGGTCAAGGTCACAAAGCGACTTTACATTAAAAACCTTGTGAACAGGATAGAAGACAAAGTGATTGTCTTGGAATCATCAAACTTTCCATAACTGTTTACCATGGAAAGAGGATGAACCCAATTTATTTTCAAGGTCAAGGTCACAAAGCGACTTTACATTAAAAACCTTCTGAACAGGACAGAAGACGAAGCGATCATCTTGGAATCATCAAGCCTTCCATAAATGTTTCCCATAGAAAGAAGATGAACCCAATTGATTTTCAAGGTCAAAGGCCAAGGTCTCAGTGGACTTAACATTAAAAATCTTGTGAACCTGATAGAAGACAATTTTTTCTTTTTTGGTTTTACGGCCCTTTCAAGATTATTTCACTCCTATCGAGCCGATCGTTAATCAGAGGTGGGCGAAAACCGGAGTTCCCGGAGAAAAACCACCTGACCTTCCTTTGCAGAACTTGGCGTCTCACATATGACCCGAGCGAGGCTCGAACCCACAGTGGTGAGAGACCTAATGGTTAAGAGTCAGCGCTCTTATCCACTAGGCCACGGAGGCCCGTAGAAGACAAAATGATCATCATAGAAGCTTAAAGGTAATCTATAACGCTGAATAGGTCTGGATTTAGATGTTGGTTGCGAGGGGATGTTACGCTTGCATTGCCCTGTTGCAAATAATTGTGTAAATATTCAGGTACAACTAATGAGTTAGCTCACATTCACCCTTGGAGCTGAAACAACCCATAACCCAGAGGTACATTGTAAACATCATGTTTACAAGTTTGTGAAATGAGCACCCCATAAACATCACTTCATAGAGAGAAAACACGGGTTTACAGGGGTATACATGTACTTTATTTTTCTTATTTCTGCTCCAAGACATAGGTTGTTGGTAGTGGTTAGAACGAGCACGGCAACCTATATTTTAAGAGGAAATGAGATAAATATCTAGGGCTGGCTAATCGGAGCTGAAAAGATAATCGATTATCAGTCATGTCATTGCAATCGATAATCGATTAGTAATCGCGTTTTTGTCATAATTTTACCTGTCTGGCTTTCTCTCTGAGCATGACTCTTACCATATGTTGCACGTTACCATATGTATATTTGAACAGACAGGCCTGAGCAAACAGTGTAGACCCAGATGAGACGCTGCATAATGCGGCGTCTCATCAGGATCTGCACTGTTTGCCACTCATCCAGCTATTTTAGGCATAACTTTGGGTCGTAAAACAGCCGTGTAGGATAATAGAATCTATCATGTGTATGAATTTGATATAGGAGGTTTAAGTCTTTGCTTGTAGTAGTCCTTGCTTCCTAAAGATCAACTTTTCATAGGAGCTAGCGCACGACAGAAGCTAAGTTAAGACGTGTGCGACCAGCGAAGACTCATACCAGCCTGCTCATTCGCGCTGTCTGATCAGCATGTACCTTCTATAGCATGCGGGTTATTCAAAGAGAGATGCATGGCTTCTCTTGTGTTAGTGAGAGAATGAGCAGACTAATCCGGGTATTTGAAGGTCGCACGTCTTTTTGTATGTTTTATCGTGCGCTGGCTCATGGAACATTTAACACCGCGAATGAGCGGTGGCCATAAAAAGTCAACCTGCCTTTTATCATAGAGTGTGTTATATTTTCTGGTGTTTTGGGATCATTGATTCCACTGGAATTTTGAAAATATTTGAGGGTCACTGATGAGGCCTATTTGGCCCAAACTAGCTTATCTGGCCCAGAAAAAATTCTATACTCCACGGTTTATTTTCTAGTCCTTTGGGGTCATTGATTGCACTGGAATTTTGAAAATATTTGATGGTCACTGATGAGGCCCATTTTTCCCAAACTAGCTTATCTGGCCCAGAAAAAAATTCTACACTCCACAGTTTATTTTCTGGTCCTTTGGGATCAGTGATTCCACTGGAATTTTGAAAATATTTGAAGGTCACTGATGAGGCCTATTTTTCCCAAACTAGCTTATCTGGCCCAGAAAAAAAACTTCTACACTTCACGCTTTATTTTCTGGTCCTTTGGGATGATTGATTCCACTGGAGTTTTGAAAATGTGTGAGGGTCACTGATGAGGCCTATTTTGCCCAAACTAGCTTATCTGGCCCAGAACCAAAACTTGTACACTCCACGGTTTCAGTTCTGTGTTGTAGTTCTTGCTTCTTTCATAGCCATGTAATAAATTCGGTAATCCACCAGTGGATTAAATATGCAACTTAGTTAGATACGCCCTGTAACGTTACACGCACGACGTCCTCAATGACGTCGCATTTACTTAAAGCCTCGCATTTTATCCCTTTCCTCAACCCGTTTAATAAATTCAATAATACATGAACACTCATGTAAGATCCTCTATGAAAGGTATTCCTGAGTGAATTGGAAGTTACACTATATCTGGTTAATAAGTCCATGTATAAATTCATACCCTTCTTAACCTAACTTTAGACAGACAAAAGTGGGGTTTATAGGAGTAACCATCGTTTTCCTCATTTGTGCTCAAGAACATACGGGTAGGTTTTGGGTTAATCCTTGGAACCGTCTTCTTGAGGCAGTTCTATCGAGTACCTACAATCTATACTTGAACAGTCTGAAAGAAGCTAGTTCTAGAGCTCAAAAAGATGCCATTTTAGCACATGTGAGTGCATGTAATAATAATGGTCAAGGTTGGTTCTATTCGGCTCGGAAGTTGGAAGGGATGGAAATGGCTATAGGGGCTTATTGAATCCATATGATAAGAATGCTATGTGGTTGGGAGGGTTGGATAGAAAAAAAAACATCACGAGGATCACTTTCCGGCATCACGATTTCCTCGTGATGCCGGGCAGTGATCCCAAGGAACGGAGTAATTAACATTAGGACTAATTTGGATTCACTGAAACAACAGGAACAGAGCAGTGAAAAACGGTTTAAAATCACAGTGAATGACTTGCAAATCACCATGTAGGATCCTAATACATAAGACACACAGGGCTATGTAAAAAAAACTGAAAATCCGCCAACATTATAATCTGCCAAAGGCTCACTAAAAAAAACCGCCAAAATTTGCTGCCACCAAATTTAAGTGTTTTACAGTACTGAGTCGGCAAATTTGGCCAGTTGGGTGGGTGGCTAAAATTAGATTTTAGCATAAAAAGAGTCAAATATATTTTACAATCTGATTAGCAGAGGTATACTAAAAGGCATACCTCTGAGTCTCAGTCCATACTATACGGGCTTTGAACCCCTCTGCGGTCTTGGCATATACCACAGACGAGGAAAGACTATTCCACTGAGGAATAGTTCTGTAAAAAAAAGAATGCTTTAGGACATCACTATAGGCCTGATTCCTATGGTATTGTGTGTTATTTACTTTTGATGCCATTGTTTGAGTTGAAACTGTCACAGGGTTCAAGTAGTTATCTTTATTAAGACACACTATACCAGAGGAAGGTTAAAGAGGACTGCACACGACGGGCCTCGAGGGACGGTCATTCCAACTCGCTAAGCATGTCATCGACGCTACTCTTATTTCCCCATCGCCGACATGTTCATCGAGCTGCTGTCCTCTGAACCTCAGCAAAACATACCACAGCACTATACTTGATAGAGCACTTTAACAGATTGGCAACTTGAACGCCCTAGTTGTTGAAAGCATCGTTAGCTTAATGAGCGTGATTTCTTTTCTTTGATTTTACGGCCCTTCCAATATTATTTCGTGTATTTTGAGCAGATCTTTAATCCGATTGGAATAACCGGAGAAAACAACCTGATCTTCCTTTGCAGAACATGGCGTCTCGTGTGTGACCTGGGCGAGTTGTCAAAATATTAACTGTTCTGGTAGTTGCAAAATAAAATAGTGCTATTCTTGCTGAAAAAAATGTGAGTAGCTTTTGCTCCCGAATTTTAAGGTGACTTAGTATATAAATTCAGGAAAAATATATACTTGCAATTACTTCTACGGAACCCGGGAAGGGACGCACACGGGAAGGGACATGATTTTTTTATATAAGTTGTGCGCACAAGATAATATCTTGTGCGGACAAGATATTATCTTGTTCTGACAACATATTATCGTTGTGCACACAAGGTATTATAATATCTTGTTCGCACAACATATTAAAAAAATTCCATGTCCCGTCTCGGGTTCCGTATACTTCAGCACCCAATTTCGGAAAATCATTCTTCGATATAAAAAGATTGGGTACAACATAAATGTTATTCGACAGAGTGCATGCTTAACCCAATCACGGTTGACAATTTGCTTCCCTCTTTAATTGCACGCCGATGGCTCAGGCCTCAGATTCTGACGGTTCCGGCGTAAAGGCTTACCGAGAATTAGAATTTAATTTTATGTAATGTCGAATAGTTCCTGATGCTCTGTATCTTATCGGGTCTATCGGGGTCATACTGTTGGTTTTCTTTTGCTCCAGCATATCAAGTTGAGTCCTCACAGTTGTTTCATCTCTGTGGTTGTTGAATGTTTGTGTTTTCTGAGATGTTGCACTGATGAGTTAGGTGGGTGGCTAAAATTAGATTTTTAGCTTAAAAAGAGTGAAATATATTTACTATCTGATTAGCAGAGGCATACTAAAACGCAAACCTCTGAGTCTCAGTCTATACTCTACTGGCTTTGAACTCCTCTGCGGTCTTGGCATCTACCACAGACGAGGAAAGACTAGTTCTGGAATAAAAGAATGGTTTAGGACATCACTTTAGGCCTAATTCCTATGGTATTGTGTATTATTTACGTTTGATGCCTTGTTTGAGTTGAAGCTGTCACAGGGTTCAAGCAAAACATACCACAGCACTATACTTGATAGAGCACTTTAACAGATTGGCAACTTGAACGCCCTAGTTGTTGAAAGCATCGTTAGCTTAATGAGCGTGATTTCTTTTCTTTGGTTTTACGGCCCTTTCAATATTATTTCGTGTATTTTGAGCAGATCTTTAATCCGATTGGAACAACTGCAGAAAACAACCTGATCTTCCTTTGCAGAACATGGCGTCTCGTGTGTGACCTGGGCGAGTTGTCAAAATATTAACTGTTCTGGTAGGTGCAAAATAAAATAGTGCTATTCTTGCTGAAAAAAATGTGAGTAGCTTTTGCTCCCGAATTTTAAGGTGACTTAGTATATAAATTCAGAAAAAATATATACTTGCAATTACTTCTACGGAACCCGGGAAGGGACGAACCCGGGAAGGGACATGGTTTTTTTTTATATAAGTTGTGCGCACAAGATAATATCTTGTGCGGACAAGATATTATCTTGTTCTGACAACATATTATCGTTGTGCACACAAGGTATTATCTTGTGCGCACAAGATAATATCTTGTTCGCACAACATATTAAAAAAATGCCATGTCCCTTCTCGGGTTTCGTATACTTCAGCACCCAATTTCGGAAAATCATTCTTCGATATAAAAAGATTGGGTACAACATAAATGTTATTCGACAGAGTGCATGCTTAACCCAATCACGGTTGACAATTTGCTTCCCTCTAATTGCACGCCGATGGCTCAGGCCTCAGATTCTGACGGTTCCGGCGTAAAGGCTTACTGAGAATTAGAATTTATTTTTTTGTAATGTCGAATAGTTCCTGATGCTCTATCTCTTATCGGGTCTATCGGGGTCAAACTGTTGGTTTTCTTTTGCTCCAGCATGTCAAGTTGAGTCCTCACAGTTGTTTCATCTCTGTGGTTGTTGAATATTTGTGTTTTCTGAGATGTTGCGCTGATGAGTTAGGTGGGTGGCTAAAATAAGATTTTTAGCTTAAAAAGAGTGAAATATATTTACTATCTGATTAGCAGAGGCATACTAAAACGCAAACCTCTGAGTCTCAGTCTATACTCTACTGGCTTTGAACTCCTCTGCGGTCTTGGCATCTACCACAGACGAGGAAAGACTAGTTCTGGAATAAAAGAATGGTTTAGGACATCACTTTAGGCCTAATTCCTATGGTATTGTGTATTATTTACGTTTGATGCCTTGTTTGAGTTGAAGCTGTCACAGGGTTCAAATAGTTATCTTTATTAAGACACACTTTACCAGAGGAAGGTTAAATCGGACTGCTCACGACGGGCCCCGAGGGACGGTCATTCCAACTCGCTAAGCATGTCATCGACGCTACTCTTATTTCCCCATCGCCGACATGTTCATCGAGCTGCTGTCCTCTGAACCTCAGCAAAACATACCACAGCACTATACTTGATAGAGCACTTTAACAGATTGGCAACTTGAACGCCCTAGTTGTTGAAAGCATCGTTAGCTTAATGAGCGTGATTTCTTTTCTTTGATTTTACGGCCCTTCCAATATTATTTCGTGTATTTTGAGCAGATCTTTAATCCGATTGGAATAACCGGAGAAAACAACCTGATCTTCCTTTGCAGAACATGGCGTCTCGTGTGTGACCTGGGCGAGTTGTCAAAATATTAACTGTTCTGGTAGGTGCAAAATAAAATAGTGCTATTCTTGCTGAAAAAAAATGTGAGTAGCTTTTGCTCCCGAATTTTAAGGTGACTTAGTATATAAATTCAGAAAAATATATACTTGCAATTACTTCTACGGAACCCGGGAAGGGACGAACCCGGGAAGGGACATGATTTTTTTTATATAAGTTGTGCGCACAAGATAATATCTTATGCGGACAAGATATTATCTTGTTCTGACAACATATTATCGTTGTGCACACAAGATATTATCTTGTGCGCACAAGATAATATCTTGTATACTTCAGCACCCAATTTCGGAAAATCATTCTTCGATAAAAAAAGATTGGGTACAACATAAATTTTATTCGACAGAGTGCATGCTTAACCCAATCATGGTTGACAATTTGCTTCCCTCTTTAATTGCACGCCGATGGCTCAGGCCCGCTCAGATTCTGACGGTTCCGGCGTAAAGGCTTACTGAGAATTAGAATTTAATTTTATGTAATGTCGGTTAGTTTCTGATGCTCTATCTCGGGTCGGGTCTATCGGGGTCTAACTGTTGGTATTATTTTGCTACAGCATGTCAAATTGAGTCCTCACAGTTGTTTCATCTCTGTGGTTGTTTGATGTTTTTGTTCGCTGAGATGTTGCACTGATGAGTTAGGAGGCCTTCACGTGGACTGAACAAATTATTTGTTTAAATCGCGACGGAGGTAAGGGCGAGAATTGCGGCCGCGTAAAATCGATTTAAGCCCCACAGTGGAATTATTTTCACTGTCCGTTCCAAGGCGGTTCTTCTATCGCGGTTTATTGGCTTGCAGCGACAAGCCAGTTAGATTGGAAAAGTGGTTCCGGTTTTAGACTTCTCTTTCTATGTTATTTTGGAGCCTCAGATGTTTTTTAAAAATAAAAATCAGAGATACAGTCAGCTTTTTCCGGTCTTCTGGTTCCCTAACCCTATAGCACAATAGCTTTCGCATATTTTAATAAAATACAGGGTACCAGTTTAGTGAGAGATGGTCTAGTTACAGAGCTATCGTTTCTGTGCGAAAGTTTAACCAAACACCGAAGCGAATTTATCCACTAGGTCACGGTCTACTAAGCACTACCGTCAATACAGTTTACCTGACCACATTCATAGATCATCTGTGTAGCAGTCTGCAATTCACTCGAAGGTCAAAACTCGATGGGTTTTGTTGAAATTTTATAGGGTAGATTCCTGACGTCAGAAGTGTTAACTAGAGTAGGTCAACTGAACTGCTGCGCCGTGATTTTGCGAGTATACTCAGTATGTATGGAAGACCGCCTCCGTGGTCCAGTGATTAAGGTCGCTGACTTGTAATCACTGGAGGGTCATGGGTTCGAGCCCCGCTACCGGCCACGATCGTTTATGTGAGAACATTTGGTAGTTTGTGTCGGGGGATCGGAGTCTGGTACTGGTACTTTCCAGGAACGATGGTTAGGAAACTACCCGCCTGTATTAGTGTATATGACTGAAAGATTGTTGAACGGGCGTAAAACCTAGCAAAACAAACATTATGTATGATGTGTTCTACCACATTATTGTCTCTCATAAATCTGTTAGGGACATTTATTTTGTTTTGTTTGTCCATTTCTACTTGCCAAATCGCATATCGTCCGTGCTCCATAAGTCCATTTTTCCTCATGTCTGTCTGTTAACAATGTCTTCTTCCAACTACTATTCAGATACTACTGAGCAAATTTCAATAAAACAGGGTCATCACAATGATCCCTTACTATCATAGTTGGTCAAAAGTGAGAATGTGATCATTGGGTCACATGCCAATGCCTTAGTTACCTTGACATTGAAATATTTCTTCCAATAAATGTCAGGGTAGTGCCACATAGAAAATTGACACCTCATGGGTTTGTCCATTCCAATGTGTAGATAAACCATAGATTGCCTTTGAGTACACTGCATCAAAAGTCTATGTCCCATTAACAAGAACAGTGCAATTTGCTTCCTCACCAGTACTTTCATCTACATCAACTCGTACATCCATGTGGCGGCTACATTTACACCAGGAACAGTACCCTTAAAACCAGGCAAGCCTTTCCTTTTAAAAGGAACCTTTATTTTTGTTATGGTTTGTCTTTGAGTGTGTGTGTCAGCTTTGGATAGCCAACTGTGGGAAAGTAACTGTTCTTTTTGCTGTTTCCGCTATTGATGTTTCAATTGGGGTCTGGTTATTTCATGTTTTTGTTTCTTCCCCTTTGGAGTCTGTGATGGTTGCTGTGGGTTAATTTTATCGATTACTGATCATTGCCTTCACTTTTATTTCTCATTTGTTTTCAACAAACATCTTAGTGCATATGTCATATTAAACGATCAAATTTTATACTGCATTAATTAACTACGTTGGTAGTTTTGAACAACAGGACCTGCTCCCTTTCATGAGTATTTTGTACCCGTGCTCGGAAGGGCTAAACCTCCCCAGAAAAAAAGTTTGGTTTCTTTAGCTCACCAGCTCGATTTGACCTAAATTGACTTGACTGGGTGGTTAAACGTCAACACAAAACAAAAACATCAGCTTCACATACATGAATACATGCTTTTATACCCTGGCTCACGATAGTTGTGTGGTGTTTTGTTATACCCTGTGGTATCTGTCTGTCGGTCTGTTTGCAATTCATTTCTTAAAATTTTGCAGATGTATAGTACACTAAAGGAAGCATATTTTGCCAAGCACCACCAGTCTGGTTGCCGGTAGGTTCTTTACTATATGTAATAGGTGAATGAAACTTCACATATATAGAGCGCTAAAGCTACCGTGTAATAGCTATGTACTGCTTCTCTGGCTATTCCACTTTTGAGTTATATATGCCATTCATGTGTTTGAAAAGCAGTTTTGGACAGTATTTCTGCACAGTACATAACGGAACCACGCCTATTGAAAATTTTACCACCAAAATTGAGTGAGTGAGTGAGTGTTTCAGTTTTACGTCCCACCAACAGCTAAGGTCGTACGGAGACGGGACCTCGGTTTAAAGACTCATCCGAAAGTCTGGAGAAGCCCGGGATCGAACCTGCGACCCCTGGTTTGCAAGGCGAGTAGCGTAACCACTCGACCACGGTGGCTTCTCCACCAAAATTGAAAATATTCTGATAAAAATCAGATATTTTTCATATTTCTGCTACTTGAACTCGGAACCGGTTCGGCAAGGCGGTTCTAACGAGTTCCCACAGGCTATGTTTCTGAGTAGAAATAAGAAAAATAATGTATATCCCTGCAAACCTCAGTTTTACTGTATAAAAGTGGGGTTTAAGGGGGTCAAAATTATATAGGCGTGTTTTCGTGAGGATAGCAGCTTGCGGGACCTTTACAAATGTATAGAATACTAAAGATTGCATAATGTGGTCAAAAACCACTACTGAAATGGATACACCTGGCAGATTTTTCCGCCATTTTCAAAGGAGCCAACTTTCGGGACTTCCTGTTTACTTTTCTATAAACTCTGTCCTACTTAAAACGTGTCTAGGAGGGTCCCTAGGAGCATTTTTTATCCTTTAAGAGTTGACCTCTTTAGACATGGAAGACAAAAAATACTGTGTCCTTTGTTTCCAAAGGAAACCTTTTAGCTTTTTGTTTTGCAGGAGTTGCCTCCCCTAAAGATGTATCCATTCTTCTTAAGGTCTTGATTTATCTGCCCTTTGCGTATCTAAAAATTAATGAAAACTAGTTATACCGGTAGTTTCTGTACCCAGTTGGAATCAATAATCTTGATTGGAAGATGACACTCAGCTTGGTAGCTTACAGTCAGGTCCTTTTACCAAGTCTTATGTATGATTGTATTTGATATTTGCCACTAATAAAATATTGTTTAAACATACAGTCGTGGATTTTGCGTCTCGTGCTGGTGACAACAAATAAAACTTTCTTGATATTTTAACCCATATATGGCATTGGAATATTCCACCTAATAAGTTTAGACTGATCCGTTTCCAATCATATGGTTGTCAGATGAGTTTTGTTTGTGGAAAGTTTTACAAAAATGAACGAACTGTAAGCAAACTGTGTAGACTCATATAATACGCCGGATTCTGTGGCGTCTAGTCCGCTAAACTGGGCCGCTAGGCATATATGGGTTAATATACGATGTGCATTCTACCCCTAACCAGAAAACCTACGTTGATGCTGCAAAATAAAAAAATAAAATAAAATAAAAGTCTGGAGTTTTTTTTTTTCACTTCGAATGCTGCGTCCCCCCCCCCCCCCCCCCACACACCCCCCGTCTCTGATTAATGTTCGGCTCAATATAAATGAAATAGTATGATGTTATTAATCAAGTAATGTCGTATTGACCCAGTTACAGATCCGAGGTCTGCTGTATTGGCTCAATGCCGAAGGCCGAGGAACTGTAACTGAAAAAGTATGAAATTACTTGATTAATGACAATTTTATTAACTGACACCTTAACATGATTAATGGTTTTTGACCTCAACCTCCGAACAATACATGATACTCAACTAATAAACTCTAGTAAAATTCCCATATCAAGACCACCAATGGGACTGTTCAAAAGTGGCCCTTAAGACCACCTTTGAATAGTCCCAAATGCGGTCTCTCATTAGGAGATACTGGATACTGGCTGTAGAAAACAAGAAGGAATAATGAAACCTTCTCAATAAGCTTTTTAAAACAGATTTTGTCTTGATTTTAGATGGTCTTACTAGCGATATTTTACTGTAAAAGGGCAAAATAACAGAAACAAAAAATGCCCACATTAGTCTACAGTCCAATGGTTCAAGACCAGAAGCCACGAGAACCCCACAAAATCGGCCATCGGCAAACATCACAGGCCCTGCCCAGCCAGCAAAGAATGCAGGGCTAACGTCGGATCGATAGCGATACGACGTGTCAACGTTGGCCCACAGTTCTGTGCTCTTCTAACATATCATATACTGAGTAGGTCACATTTGGCACTTACCCCAGTTAAAATGCATCGTCTGATCAGGGCATTCACGGTTTCCTCAAAGTTTAACCATGATCTTAATCAATTTCTGAAGTGCGTTTGTGTGTTTGAAGTTTACGTCCCACATGCAACTAAAGTCATATGGTGACAGAACCTAGGAATAAAGATACACCCGAAAGTCTGGAAAATCCGGAATCCAACCAATGACCCCTGGTTGATTAGGCTTGTTGCTCAGCCACTTCAACACGAAGCACAGTGAAAAATGAACAAAATAAGGACAAATACGCAATGCGAATTTACACCAATACATACTGATACACTGGCAATACAGTACGTATTTACGTCCGTCTTGTGGGCAAATACGGAAATAATAAGCAGCTGGTGTGACAAAGTTTACGCAACAAAACGCTTGCGTATTGGAGAACGTATTTTTGAAAAATACAGAAGAAATAAGCGGCGGATGCAACAAATGTTACGCAGCAAAATGTGTATGTATTGAAGGACGTATTGTTTAAAAATACAGAAAAAATACGCAGCTTGTGCGGCAAACCTTGCGCAAAAAACGCATGCATATTGGTTTATATACATTTGAAAAATACGGAAAAATACGCTGGTGGTTTGACAAAGAATTCGGTTCGTGTTGACATGTGTATTTATGACAGAATAGAAAAGAAAAACTAGCCTGTCAGTTATAGTCTTTCAAAACGCAGTGAGACGTGACTGCACTTTTAATTTTGGACTCGTCCGTGTTTTAGGTAAGTCGCATGGTATTTTTTACACTGGGCGATAGTTACCGTCATATTCTTAAACTTACGCGCTGTTTAACCAGATTGACGACCAGTCGAGACAGTCTAGTAACAGGTCTCCCATTTTGGAGATCTAGGGTTCGAATCTTATGCAGATGTTGTTGTTTTTTTGTTGTTTTTTTTTGTTGTTGTTTTTTTACTTTTTCTTAACATTTTTTCGTACCTATAAAATTGGAGCACAGGAGATGTTTGTTTGTTTGTTTGTTCGATTGATTTGAGGTTTATTGTCCCCGTTAAGTTTGGAGAAGTTGCTTCCAGTTTTGTGGGGGTTTTACCCGACATTGAGATGAAATGACATCTCAAGCCCTGCCACCCAATAAAACTAAACGGGTTTAATAAATATGGACGGTCCAACCCGCACCACTTTGCCTGGGCAGGCTCGGACTTACTAAGCGGTTTACCATTGCTCGAAAGCATCGTGCAGCTCGAACTATTTCTCCAAGCCCCGATGGGCGGTGCCATCACATTAGATGTATATTCATTTTATTGAAAGGATGGAACGAGCACAAGCGAATCGTTGTAGCTCGGATTCAAGAGGTATTATCAAAAATGTTACTATGATTGAACGTACGTTCACAGCCGTCAGTGAAGGCAAATGCGCTGTTGAAATGAATCTGAAAGAGTTTCGTTTGTTTGTATTGGGCTTTTACGGCCCAGGCATCACTATTTATGTCATTTTTATCCTGGGTAAGCTTATACGTAAGCGGTTAACCAGTACAATGCACATTCTTTTCCTAGAAACTAACAACTGCCCTTCTTGAATCATAGGAAGGGAGGGAATGGCCATAGAAAAGATTTCATGATTAATCTCCATGGGAAAGAATGTTGCTGACCCCGGCAGGTGTCGAGCCCGCGTCCTATTGACCACCAGTCATACGCGTATCCGACTGAACTACCGAGGCCGGCATCCAAAAGATTTACAATGACATAAAAATATAATTGTTGAACATAAAACAAAGGAAACAAATTATTAAGTATTTAAATATAAAAAAAAATAAAGAAAATAACTTTAAACATAAAAAAGATAAAATAAAAATGAAACATTAAATATAAAAAAATGTGCCACTGGGACTCGAACCCTCGCCAAAAAATTTTTAGAGTGACTCACAGTACATCGCATTAACCACTTGACCATGACTTCTAGGTAGAAACTATACAAACATTGATTTATATCTTTAAAATCCCGAGAAAAAAAGGTATCCGCAACCTGCTTCCCCTAAAAAATGGAATCGACTCGTCACGCTTAAACTTTGAACTCTCAAAGGTCGTTGATAAACTATACACGTTGTGCAGCTATTCGCATACGTATTGTTTATATGGATCACAGACAGTAACTATACATGCATATTGTCCTAGCCTAGGCTGGGAATATTGTACGTTTAGGCCAAGATTTTGCAGAAACGTACATATTTTGTATATTATTTAAATACAATGCATGTCCGACAAGAATTTCACAGCAATATGATCATAGTCTACATGTAGACAAGGAACACCCAACGATTCTTGGTTCATTCTGATTCAACATTACATCACGAAAACACGCCTGTATGATTCTTACCCCCATGAACCATCCTTTTATAAAATAAAACTGTGGTTTACAGGGGGTAAACCTTATTTTTCTTATTTCTGCTCTGAATTATAGATTGTCGGTTATCGTTAGAACCGCCTCATTGCGGTGGTTCTAACGTGTAGAACCGCCTCATTGCGGCGGTTCTAACGTGTACTCACAATTTATATTTTGAGCAGAAATAAGGAAAATATCACAATTTTTCATTTAAAATTTTCGTTTTTAGATGGTAAAATTCACAATGTATTTGTACAGGCATGTTTGCGTAATGAATTCCAGAGTCAGGCCTACTAATGAAGCTGAAGCTATAACAAGAAGCAACCTCTAGCCCTTTCTTTGTATGCGCAGCTTAGTAACGCCCCGTCAAGGAAGTTAACTCTGTTGTTGTCGGTTACCTGTAAAACCTGGGCCGGGCTCATGGGCTGGGCCTGGGCTCGAATGTTTGGGCTCGAATGGAAATAGGTTTACCTGAGGTGAAAAACATTATAAGGTCAATTTTAACTCTCTAGTGTGGGTAATATCAGGTTAGTCTGTGCTCAGAATGTTTACCTTTGAGGTGAAGGCTATTACATCCTGGCCACATGTCCCTTGAGATGCAGTGTCAGAATCAGTTGATAATTTAATTGCACTGCAGTGCAGGAAAATTCTACAAAATGTGGGGTAGGGTTATTTAAAAAGATAAAGCAGATATCTGTTTGTGTTTCTTCACCTTCTAACCAAAAGGCTTTACTAACTGCTATTTGGACAAGATGTGGTCTGTGCATTGTTCGTTTGATTTAAGGTTTAACGTCCCCGTCAACACTGTATAGGTATTTTGGAGACGTTGCTTCCAATTTTGTGGGACTTTTACCCGACATCAAGATGAAATGGCATCTCAAGCCCACCCGTCCAATGAAACCAATAGGCTTTATATGTATGGGCGGTCAAACACGCAACACTTTTCTTCGGCAGGCTTAGAACCCCTAATTGGTCTACCAGTACTAATGTGCGGTAGGTTTCAGCTCTGTGTGGAAGCACCATGCAGCCCAATCTATTTATGGCCCCCGCTCATTCGGGCTTGAAGAAATAAATGGGCTGCATGATGCTTCCACGCAGAGCTGAATCCGACCCACACACGAGTACTGCTAAACCGCTAAGAGGATCTAGGCCTGCCCAGGAAAAGCGATATGAGTGTCGGACCGTCCATGCTTATAAAGCTTCAGTGATTGGTTTCATCGGGCAACAGGGCTTGAGCTGTCATTTCATCTCAATGTCGGGTAAAAGTCCCACAAAATTGGAAGCAACGTCCCCAAAATGACCTTTACAGTGTTGACGGGGACGGTAAACCCCAAATCAAACAAACAAAAGCCCAATCTATTTTTTCAAGCCCTGTTGGGCTGGGCTGGGAGGCAGCGGGTTACAGACTATGTGAATGCTATATGCTGCAACTAGTGGTACCATTACATGATTTTATCTGCCTTGGTAATTTTTTGAGATACTATTGTCAAGACACCCAAGATCTATGTGACCAGCAATCTATAAGGCAATAGACTGGTGTCAGTCCATTAAATTTTGAAATAAACTGAAACAGCCTCTTCTGTACGATTTTGTTTGATTTGAGGTTTAACGTCCCCGTCAACACTGTAAAGGTCATTTTGATGACATTGCTTTGTGGGACTTTTACCCGACATTGAGATGAAATGACACCTCAAGCCCTGTCGCCCAATGAAACCAATAGGGTTTATTAGCATGGACGGTCCGCCTCGCACCGCGGTTCCTGGACAGACTTAGATCCTCTAAGCGGTTTACCAGTACTAGTGTGCGGGCCAGATTCAGCTCTGCCTGGAAGCAACTTGCAGCCCATATATTTCTTCAAGCCCCTATGGGCGGGAGCCGTCCTGTTCTGTATGAAAATTTGCAACAGTTTGTAGATTTACCCAATCATGAAGTGTCGAACTCTGTGACTTATAGGTATCCCTGTGGAATCCAACCTGCTATGGAGAGTTTTTTCTCCAGGGCTTGTTGTTTAATGTTTGTTTGTCTGAAAGACTCATACGGTGGAGTGCCGCTTAATATTAATATTAAGCCCAGTACAAATAAAGACTAAATCTGATATAAAAAAAATTGTAGAGATTTCCCTTATCTTTTTTTTGCATTTTATAAACCAAGTAACCACATTTGGGACTGTTCAAAAGTGGCTTTTAAAAGTCCACTTTTGAAAAGTATTAAAGATGGTCTCAATAAAGGAATTTTACAATAGAACTAAAAGAACTGGAGGCAGGAGCATATAATTTCACTCAGTGAAATTATATGCTCCTGCTGGAGGATAATTCCATTAGTTTTATAAGCAAATAGACTTTGTTCAGATGTGAGTGAGTGTTTCAGTTTTACGTCCCAACAACAGCTAAGGTCATACGGAGACGGGACCTCGGGTTAAAGACTTATCCGAAAGTCTGGAGAAGCCCGGGATCGAACCTGCGACCCCTGGTTTACAAGGCGAGTAGCGTAACCACTCGACCACGGAGGCTTCCTTTTGTTCAGATGCCCATTGTGGTATCTGGTAAGGGTGTACTCTGTCCCACTAGACATGCTAGAGGGTCGTTTTTCTCTAAAGAGGTCCAGAGTCTGGACTTAGACTTTTTCTTTTGTTCTTTAGTTCCTGCAGTTCAAGATCCTGTTCACACGCTGTATTCTGTGACGTCTGATCAGGGTCTACACTGTTAGTGCCCAATTTTGGGACCCTGGCAGTGGATCGGGTCTACATTGTCCGTATACCATTTTGGAACCCCAGACATGTGGCCTCTGGTCTGAATCTACACTGTCAGTTTCCCATTTTGGCTCGAGACAGGTGGTCTCTGATCGGAGTCTCCACTGTTTGTCTGAGATTGTGTTATCCTGGAACCATAGGTATATGGCACCTGATCTGGATCTACACTATTTGTTAGTGTTTGATTTTGGAACCCTAGACATGCGACCTCTGCTCTGGGTCTACACTGTCAGTATTCCATTTTGAAACCTTAGACATGTGGCCTTTGATCTAAGTCTTCGCTGTTTGTCAGTATCCCATTTTGGAACCCAAGACACGTTGTCTCTGATCGGTGTCTACACGGTCAGTATCCCATTTTGGAACCCTAGACATATTTCCTCTGATCTGGGTCGTCACTGTTTGTCAGTATCCCATTTAGAACTTTAGACGTGGCTTCTGATCTGGGTCTTAACTGTTTGTCAGTACCCCATTTGGAACTCTAGAAGTGGCCTCTGATCTGTGTCTTCACTGTTGTTCGTATCGCACCTTGAAACCCTAGACATGTAGCATCTGATCTGGGCCTACACTGTTTGTTAGTGTCCCATTTTGAAGCTAACCTGCAAGGACCCATACACGACCACTGAAAGCTCTGATCAGCCTGCACATCTGCAGAGTCTGTTCTGAGCTTTTGCTGATCACATAGGCCTTATTGGGGCTCTGGAATCCAGTGTTTCGATGTTGTAATCCAGATTTTAGTAATCCAGGTTTTTGCTTGTTGCAACTCAAATCAAGCAGGAAAACAAACTTGGTAATTGTAATCTTGACATGGGCCCTTGGGAGCAATTCTCTTTAACAGTTCCTCCAACCAGACAACAAACAAAGTTGAAAGGTCAATAACTGACCCTATTTCACCTATGTCCTGAGTCAAACTCGTTTTCATTCGAGCCCAAAAATTCGAGCCCAGACCCAGCCCATGAGCCCAGCCCAGGTTTTACAGGTAGCCGTTGTTGTCGACATTCTATTGTTAGGTTAGCTTGTCTAAGATTTCGGCGGTTAGCAATCGCCAACAAACGATCGAACTATTGGCTTGAAAACCTGTCAATCAATTCTGGCGCAGGACTAAATAGGCCCACTCCGGTTATAGCTGATAAGACAGGGGTGCAGATTGCCTGCGGTCAAAAATCTTCAAGTTTCAGAGCCAATACACTATATCTGGCATGGGGTTGACATCTCAAGCCCTATCGTCCAATGAAACCAATAGGGTTTGTATGCATGGGCGGTCCGACTCGCATCACGCTTTAAACTTCTAAGTGGTTTACCTGTACTCATATGCCATGCGGCTGGTTTCAGTTCTGCATAGAACAAGGTGCGGGTGATTCTGGGGCCGTGGAGATGAAAACAGATCCGCTTTATAGTTGCAAGTTTTGTTATCATTTCTATAGATCTAATGCGTAACCAACCATTTTCGACCTTTTCCGTGGTGATTTCTCGCTAGTGCTGCATTGACTGCATTTATTACATATTAAAATCCATTCCTGAAGTGAAAATGAAATTGTGCAGATTTGGTGTGTAAAATGCTTTAACAATGGTTACAAAAGATAGGTCTGGAGAAAATGTTGAAGTGACAATAATATGCCACATATGCAGGGTGTGACCTTCATTTTTTTCCCAAAGCCAAGTGCACACGGGGTATTCGACTACTTGGAACGCAGACGGATACCAAAAACGCCGACTGTTTACCTTGGATCTGAAAGAGGGTGAGTCGATAAAATCATGTTTTTTGCGACCCTATTAAAAAAATCAGTTTTGATTTTTTGCTGTATTCTTCTGGAACTGTCACAGCTGTTTCGTAATGGTGCTTTTAGCTTTGATAGATTACATGAAAGCGTCTTTACAGACAACTAAAATGCAAAACATGCACAATTTCTAAAAGAATTAGTGTAAGTACCAGGAATTAAACCGATTTATCCAGAGATGTCATTGTAGCTTGAAAGAGAAATAGTTCTTGTTCAAAAATAAACTCCTATATACTTGTGCCATACGTTGCTCGGGCAGCAATAAGCATGGACATGAGTGCACCATGCTGAAAGAAGATAATATTTACGACAGACGGATTTCTTTGATGTTACCATGAAACGCAGACGATGGATACCAATGACGGATTTACAATTAATGGCTAAATCAATGCCTACTTCCATATCTCCTTAATTTTGAGGTCCAAAAAGCACGGTTATGAACAGTGTTGAATATTTCCCATGCCGTATATAAACAACGATGGTGAAAATAGCGTAAGACGAGTAAATGGTTACTCTGCCTCTCTCTCTCTCTCTCTCTCTCTCTCTCTCTCTCTCTCTCTCTCTCTCTCTCTCTCTCTCTCTCTTTCTCTCTCTCTCTCTCTCTCTCTATCTCTCTCTCTCTCTCTCTCTCTCTCTCTCTCTCTCTCTGCATGTGTCTGGTATAGGGATTATGAATTTCAACGACTTCCATTTCAGGAAATGTTTGGATAGTTCATGTTTCCTATACTTACATAAGTGTCTTCAGAATATAACTGATGAAGAGGAACAGTCGGAGAGCCTTTCCTTGGTTCTAATATTTTTTTTACGATAATAGTTCCACATTTTATTGAATAAAATAATAAAAATTAGCCATCGAAGAGATGGCAAATCCCCCCCACCAAAAGCCAATATGGCCTTCAGAAGATTGTTCACCAATAGAAAGTGCACCAGAATTAAACCAGCAATACATCATAAAAGTTACTGCAGTTATGGCATTCACAAGATTATACTGTCAGGTGAGCTAACTAAAAAAACAGGGCACTTAGAATTATGGTTCTTGCGCATGACATGCCTGCTTAAGCTCATGTATTTCTGTACAAAGTACCATCAGTATATCTCAAAGGGTATTTGAGATATGATGATCAGAAGCTGGTCATACTGTTATATTGGAAAGGTAGGTAACTCAAATATCACAGCACCAACAGTTGTGTTTCTTGCACATGACACCCCTTCTGTACCTTGTATACAATTGCGCCAAGTTCCTTGACTATATCTCAAAGGGGGTTGGAGCTATGGTCATCACAAGGTTATATTGGCAGGGGAGAATACTCAAAAGCCAGAGCACCCAGAGTTGTAATTCTTGAGCATGACACACTTGCTTAACCTCATGTACATCTGCATCAAGTACCACCAATATATGTCAAATGGTATTGGAGGTACGGTGATCACAAGGTAATCAGACTGTTATATTGGAAGGGGAGATAACTCAAATATCATAGCACCCAGAGTTGTGGTTCTTAGGCATGAAGCGCCGTTTCAACATTGCATACACGTGTGCCAAGTAGTATCAATATATCTCAAAGGGTATTGGAGTTATGGCCATCACAAGGTTATATTGTCAGGGGAGATAATTAAAAAACCAGGGTACCCAGAGTTGTGGTTCTGGCACGTGACACACCTGCTTAAACTCATTTATAACTGTACCAAGTACCATCAATATGTGGCCATCACAAGGTAGTGATTCTATATTATTGGAAGGGGAGATAACTAAAAAACCATGGCACCCAGAGTTGTGGTTCTTATGCATGACACACCGTTTTGGCCTTGTGAACAACTGTGCCAGATATCATTAATATATCTTAAAGGGTATTGGAGTTATGGCCATCACAAGGTATTCACTCTATTTTATTGGAAGGGGAGATAACTCAAAAACCATGCCAACCAGAGTTGTGGTTCTTGTGCATGACACGCTGTCTCAGCCTTGTGAACAGCTGTGCCAGGTGTCATCAATATATCTCAAAGGATATTGGAGTTATGGCCACCACAAAGTAATCATTCTATTTTATTAAAAAGGGAGATAACTCAAAAGGTATGGCATCCAGAGTTCTGGTTCTTGCGCATGACTCGCCGTCTCAGCCGTGTGAACAATTGTGCCAAGAACCATCAATGAATCGCAAATGGTATAGAAATTATGGCCATCACAAGGTTGCGTCTACGGACGAACAGACGGACGGACGCCAGGCTGATCGCTATATCCCCCGAACCTATTCGGTCGGGAGATAAAAAGAGAAATTACAACTCACAGAGGATTTTCCAGATAAATCATTCATAGAGGATTTTCCAGATAGACCACAAATCGGCTGATAAATGTTCGAGGTTTCATGCAAGTATTCTAATGTTTGACGTTTCATTCCGTTATTCTGTTTAGAAGTCTATCTCTAGACCCAAGCAAGTTTTTTCTTCGGATGTTTGTGAAGGGCAGGAAACTGAAGAGGCAGGAAACTAAAAAAATCAAAATCAAAAAATGAGTTCCTTTAAGAGCAATGAAAACATTCATAAGAAAGAAGATGGGTCATACTACGTAGTTTCGGCTAATAAAGCCTCATCAGTGACCCTGTAATGATCCGGCAAAGAAAGCCAGAGGAAACATACTGCAATTTTGTGAATTTCGAATAGGCAGTCGATACAAAGACTGATATAAATCAAAATGGGGTCCATATAATTAAAAACCTGTCTAGAATATGAGTCTAAACTAATAATTTATTCCGAATTCTCAGAACATTCACGCTGATCTCAAAGGACCAAAAGTAAAATATAAACTGCACTATGGTTGATGTACGGGGAGACGTTTTACGGCCGCCACACGGCACACCACCAGCTGCAGTCTGATCAACAGTGGTGGTTCTTGTGCAAATATATGTATATGCGCATTTAAACTTCTAAAGGTCCGCATTTGTTGGCGGTTTCGTTCAGATAGTCTACCTTAACCATATCGTCTCTCACTGCTGTGGGTTCTAACCTCGCGCGGGTCACATTTGAGACGCCAAGTTCTGCAACGGATTGTCAGTAGTAGTAGTAGTAGTAGTAGTAGTAGTAGTAGTAGTAGTAGTAAGAAGAAGAAGAAGAAGAACCGCTACACAAATAAAAGTGGCGGATTTTATCCGAGACGATCGTGTATAGGAAATGTAAATGCAATCCGTCAAAACTGTTCGCTAGAAAGCAGGTTTCAACTGCTGACGGACAGATGTTGCTCCAACCTGTTCATGTTTAAAAACTGTTGTGCATCTGCAGGCTATTGCACAAAATGCGTGATACTTCTTAAGTTCTGTCATTCTTAGCAAACTCTATACATTCATGACACTGTTTGTTCGAAATATTTAGACATGTTGCGCATTCATTCCATCACATGTAATATTAAATCATTTCTGCACCGAGATGCATCTGAAAGCAATCAGATTGTACAGCTACACATGTTGATATGATTCTTACCTGGTCGCAGGCGCCTTTCATGATGCATGTACCCATATATGACAACCAGAATCTTCCACATAACAATACTTGACAGGCGGGTTTCTTCTTTGTTTTATTTGTTGTAAGTTTTTTCACATAGACTGGCCGTTTAAGCAAACGGTGTACGTAGACCAATCACCGATGAAATTAAGATGGGTGTTTTTGAAGAACAGGAGGGGAGAAGTAGGCTCATACCATTATACAAAAGTCATGGTTGATGCCAGCATTACAACAGATGACCTTGTTCCCCCAGCTAGGCGCTGTATAACCCCACTCACTTCATTGGTGTTTCACTCCCCTATTGCAAGAACTGACATTTACAAATATTATTTCTACCCTCGGACCATTTCAGATTGGAATTCCCTTCCCGATTCTATCATTCCCACAGCTGAAGGTGCTAGGGATAATGTAGCTTTGTTAAACTCTTTGGTGAGAGCTGGGGACAAACTTTCCATATCACAGGTCATGATGTATGAATGTCATTCGACGCTTCACCAGTAACAAATTCTTGTTCTGATGCACGATATTGTTTCTAAAATAAAAGGGAACACATCGAATTACAAAGTGCTAACTTGTTATCAGAATCAGAACTGTTACTGGTAACACTTCAAATGACATTCATGCACAATGACATGTGATGTGAGAAAATAGTCCCTGCCACTTACCAAAGACGTTACACCTTCCTCTGCACCCTCTGCTGAGGAAATATAGATCTGGGAGGGTATTCCTTTCTTTTATGGTTCGAGGGAAGAAGGATCTTTGCAATTCTGCTATAGGAGACTGGAAGGCCAACAATCTTGGAGGTATTCCATTTTTTATGGTTCGAGGGAAGAAGGATCCTTTTCAACTGCCAGTTTCAAGAGTCTGGAAGGCCAATTAAGTTTTTTACGTTGCCTAATTGGGGAATAAGACCATTCGTTGCAATCCTAGCAGCACACTTTAGACCTTTATACAAGAGTATAAACCTACTATCTCTCCTCCTTTGCATAAGAGATATTTTATTTATTGAATCCATATTCTCGAGGATCTTTCCCCTTTAAATGCAAGAAGGCTCAGTTTTATTGGTTTTTCTCCTAGTTATTTGTCAATACTGCACTTAACGCATTGAAATCTGATGGCCCGCTTTATTGCCCAACATCTTAATCTGTCTTTATCAGTCTGATGTTTCAATGAGTTATCCCCATTTCTCATTTCACGGTAGTAGACACAGTGCCTGAGCCAGTGTCATTTAAAATGTCATTAATATCAACGAAGAACAAAACTGGGCCAAAAACGGCACCTTGTGGGACACCAGACAAAACTGGAGCCCAATCCTAAGTTTCACTGTTATGTTCAGCTATAGTATCCACGGTACACGCCTACAGTTCAACTGCAGCATTGTATGTATTGCATTACTTTAATCTTAAAACGTAGATTTTGAATATGCAGTCACTACGATTGCTAACCACGAAAAACACTTACTGACCGCTCCAAGACGGTGCTTCTCTTTTTGGTTTAAGATTTTCGTTGAATGTCTTTGCATGTCTATCATGGCAATATCGCCCCCGCCCGTCAGTGCTTGGATAAATGGATTGGGCTGCATGGTGCTTCCACGCAGACCCATAACTCAACACACATGAGAACTGGTAAACCGTTTAGAAGGACTAAGCCTGCCCAGGCAAAGTGGTGGTATTCAGAGCGTCCAATGCATACAAGCATTTTGGTTTCATTGGTCGACAGGGCTTGAGTTGCCATTTCATCTCAATGTCGGGTAAAAGTACCAAAACATTGGAAGCAGCATCTCCAAAATGACCTAAATAGTGTTGACGGGAACGTTAAACCTCAATTCAAACAAACAAATATCCTGGCAATATTTAATTTTGGACAACTGTTTGGCCATTCATTCTTTTCTGCTAAAGGGGGTGGGGTGAGGGAAACAAACTATTCTTCGTATGTTTTAATCCATATGTGACATGGAGCCTTCCACCTAGTAAGTTTGGAGTTGTCACTTCCTATAATTAGGGTGTCAGGTTTGTTTTTATTTGTGGCAAATTTTACAAAAATGAATTTTCTTTTAGCAAACAATGTAGACCCAGATCAGACGCCGTGTCTGATCTGGATCGGCACTGTTTGCTAATATCCCAGAAGAGGGCATATATGGGTTAATTATATTGCCATTCGTTCAGGTGCGTCATTCTTTCCCGAAATTTTTCTATAAATTTCACATTGTTTATCTAATAAGACCGATTCGTAACTTCGTAGGACCCGACCCTACCAACACGTACTACACACGGGAACAACGCCATATCAACGTCGCGCAATAATGTTTGTTTGATTTGAGGTTTCACAAACACGCCAACACTGTAAAGGTCATTTTGGAGACGTTGCTTCTAATTTTGTGGGACTTCTACCCGACATTGAGATGAAATGACATCTCAAGCCCTGTCGCCCAATGAAACCAATAGGGTTTATAAGCATGGACGGTCCGACTAGCACCGCTTTGCCTGGGCAGGCTTAGATCCACTAAGCAGTTTACCAGTACTCGTGTGCGGACCGGATTCAGCTCTGCGTGGAAGCATCGTGCAGCCCATATATTTCTCCAAACCCCTATGGGCATTGCAATAATGTATAATCATATTTATCTGTCAAAATAATGAAACAAATTCGTACAGTTCTAATACGATCTGTTTTGAGTTCGAGCCTGGCTCGGGTCACATGTGAGACGCCAAGTTCTGCAACGGAAGGTCAGGTCGTTTTTCTCCGGTTTTCGCCCACCTCTGATTAACGATCGGCTCGACATGAGTGAAATAATCTTGAAAGGGCCGTAAAACCAAAACAAAAAAAAAAAAGATCTGTTTTGAAATTTAATGTACAGTGAAACTTCAATGACTCAAACACTGATGGCCCATTTACTACGGCCGAGTCGAGCTACTGAAAATATGTCCGTATTCGGCCTCCTCCCCTAGCTCCAAGATCGACCCCCTGTGGCTCGAACCACCGTGGTCTCGAACAAATTTTCTTGGTCCCAAAAGTGTTCGAGCCATTGAAGTTCGACTGTATTTTCATATTTATCTGTCAAAATAATGAATTTAAAAGTACTCTGCGTGGACTAAAGGTAGCGAGAAGGACTGAATTCATGTCCGTGGTTGTTTTGTGGGACTACGCTATTAATATACCTAAGGAAATTTACAAATCGTGCCTATTTGATCGTAAAAGTATCTAACATTATGAAATCACAGATTTATGACACCTAATAAGAATTGACGGGTCATGTGCGCTATATAAAGTCATATGCGCGAATATTGCCCACATGTGGTATTAAGACAAACCGTCACGTTGGTGTCTTTTGGCGAAAAGCAAAAGGCAATCGTATCGATTCCTGGTCATTGCCTTCCCTTCTACATCGAGGATACCCTCTTTGGTCGAGGTACACTGTGGTAAGACTCAGTGTCTAGATTAACTTTCCAATTAAACGAAAACAGAATGTATTTTACTCTTTTTTATTTTTCCACGCTTGTGGTTTCCACGTCAATGGTAACCATAACTTTGTGCCATCTGCATTGCGTGGTATCTGTGCGGGTCGTCATTGGTATCCCTATTCGAACACCCTCATCAAGAAATTCACATCTATAATTCTAAAATCCTGCTTTTTGCTAATTCTAATAACGCATGGAAGGTACTCAATACATTAGTATTTTATGCTATTTAGGAAACATTGGAAATCATATGCGAATTATTGCTTTAAAACTAAAAAAACTGTCGACTTGCATCAAGCATCTATATTTTGCCGAATAAAATAGGTCATAATTCGTCATTGACAGAAGGATTTGCATCCACAGTTCGTGGAAAGTATTCCGAGACACTGCGAAACAGATTGCTATCAACATCTGTGGGCATCTATTTAATATATGCCCGTAAAATGCGATTTGTTAAACTCACCACGAATGTTTGTTGTTTTTTTTCGTCGGCGTTTTTGGTATCCGTCTGCGTTCCAGGTAGTCGAATACCCCGTGTGAAGTGTAGACTATGAAAATTGTAGGTTTAAAAGATTAAATAATGGAATAGTCTGTACTGTTTCGACTGATAGATTAAAATGACAATTTGATATAGTATCCACATTTTTCATCAGTTTACAACCAATCTTTGATCAACGTCGAACTGACATCGATTCGATGTTTAGTTTGTTTGATTTGAATTTTAACGTCCCTGTCAACACTGTAAATGTCATTTTGAAGACGTTGCTTCCAATTTTGTGGGACTTTTACCCGACATTAAGATGAAATGACATCTCAAGCCCTGCCGCCCAATAAAACCAATAGGGTTTATAAGCATGGACTCGCACCGCGTTGTCTCGGCAGGCTTAGATCATCTAAGCGGTTAACCAGTACTCGTGTGCGGGCTGGTTTCAGCTCTGCGTGGAAGCATCACATCACGTGAATAAGTGAATCCACCTAAACCCAACTATATATAGAGAAAACTGGGGTTTACGGGGTATATATTATTTTTTTCTTATTTCTGATACAAGACATAGGTTGTGGGTACTCGTTAGAACCACCTCATTGACCGCCTCAACGAAGCGGTTCTAACGAGCACCCACAACCTATGTTTGCAGTTTAACTACCATGATACGCGCCGGAATTTGGAAGAAACGCCTGTAAAATGACCTAAATAATGTTTGCATGGGTGTTAAATATCAAACCAAAAAGCAGAAAAAAAGAAAAATAGTGTATACCCGCTTAAAGAGGGACCCCATTCTTCCAGGGTGAATATCAGACAGACACATAAAAATTACTCCCCGAACGGTCTGCACACCTCCCATGAGACTCATTGCTGGCCATAATTTACCTGCAAATGCCTGAGTTGTAAAATTAACTCCACCACTTGTGTTATCTTCTAGGTTTTCAGAAAGTCAAAGGGGAACTTGAACACAATTTGCCCACTCTGTATAGCTACCATTTTCTTATTGATAACTTGAAGTGCAATATCATTCCATGATAATCATATGACTAAGTGTTAAACACACACACACGCACGCACGCACGCACATGCACGCAGACGGAGTGAGAGAGTCTTGAAATTAAAAGAAAAATAGAAACTAGAGGCAATATACAATCTAATCAGCAACAAAACAAGGATGCTGATCAGACTGCATGGATGTTCAGGTTGATCTTCAACTTTTTTGGCGTTGAAACCACAAAAGCCTTTTTATATTTAAGTTATTATTCTATCACCTGTGTAACATACTGGTGAAAATATTTTCAAACATAAATTGTAAGCGCTCGTCAAAACTGCGTAAACGAGGCGGTTATCATGGGTACCCACAATCTAGGATTCCAAAACTCTTCGTAAATTTGGGCATAGGTACATTGTATGATTTGTGATGCATAGCATATCTTTAGAGCCATGTATGCTATTTTTTTTAGTTTATATATGGAATAGATGACATGTGTTGTTTTTTTTTTTTGCTCTCTCTCTCTCTCTCTCTCTCTCTCTCTCTCTCTCTCTCTCTCTCTCTGATTATGTCCCTTTCATTAGATATGGCCCTTGTGAAATTTTTTGATGAAATCTCGTCGGCAATATAACTCAAAAAGTATCAAAGCTGCGCCTTGAAAGTTGATGAATGGATCTCACTTTAGCCATGTGAAGTATTACCTTTTCAACCAGGAGCAAGCAGTGTTGGGGCATAGTGTTTCATAAACACCAGCTCTAGTTTCTCTTATTTCGACCCGAGGTGTGAAAAAAACCGGAGTATTCGGAGAAAAACCACCTGACCTTCCATTGCAGAACTTAGCGTCTCATGAATGGATTGGAAGTGATGGGTAGACATTACGCTAACACATCCTTGCGACATAGTGCATTTTTCACATCTCCAAAAAGGCTAGTTTTCAGATGAAAACCCCTGATATTTTTCGTATCTATACTGCAAATTTCTCTAAAATAAAGTGAGGTTCATTGGGATGGGGTGGTGTTCACGTGATGTTGACATTGTAGGTACCGATCCGAGTCTTGAACACATCGTTTCATGATAGTTAACATTTCTGCCAAGTAATTTCAAAATTCATTCAGGAGTAACAAAGTTGTTAACTAACCATTTTTAAACTTTGACCTCTACGTATGACCCTGGACCTCGATGTACTGACTGAGTCTTGTGCGCGAAACATCGTCTCATGATGGTTAACATTTCTGCAAAGTGATCCGGGAATAAATCAAAGCACTGAGAGTTCTGGTGGGTCGATCGTCTCTGAGTGTAGGTTGGGAAAATAGTCCTGAGCTGAGAATCGAACTGTTCGTTTAACTTGAGCTAGCACAGTAGATCTGATCAGACATATCGTTATGTGGCGTCTGGTTATGTAGATTCTGTTTGCCAATGCCCAAGTGCACGAGCACAGTCCACCCGCGCCCGCCTATCGGGGCTTGAATAAATAGATTGGCTGTATGATGCTTCCACGCAGAGCTGACAGTCCCGTAACATTGGAAGTGACGTCTCCAAATGACCTATACATTCTTGACAGGGACGTTAAACCTTAAAGGGAGAGCTTGGTAGTCCAGTGGAACTACAAATGATTGACAGAATCTCACAGTTCAATGAGCTATAATAAAGACATTTACTCCCAGCAATGTTTATGGCTGGTTCATTAGCCTGCAAAATGTGTTATTGCAAGAAATCAGTTGTGTGTTCTGCCAAAGAGAGTTTTTAGACTGCGGTTTGTGACGTTTCTTCTCTTTCATCCAATCAGAAGTCGTTTCTGCTGCTGACTATATTGTGAAGAGACCTTCTTAATGATTAAGAAAGGTTCTTAACCATTAAGAAGAATTCTTAACACATAAATCAGTCCAGATGCTCCTGAGTGACTGAAAAGCAATAAAACTTCACGCTGTACCTGACAGGGAAATCAAACATGGTGATTTCAATGTACATTGAATTATCTATGGTCTTCCTTTTTTCTGGAATATAAAAAAAGAAATTAGCAGAAATAGATTGATTGACAGATCAAAAGATATAGGAGAATCAATACAAAGCATGCATATTCAAAGTCTTTAGTGACACAATTAATGAAAAAAAAAAGTTTACCAAATGGAATCATCCACCTTATATATAGCACAGGTTCATTTTAAAATTAAGGGTGTCAGGTTGTGTTTTCTTCAAACTTTGCAAATTGGCTAAACTTTTTGCAAACATTATAGGCCCTGATCAGAGGCCGTGTTCTGTGACGTCTGATCTGGGCCTGCACTGTTTGCCAATTAGCCGTTCAGGGGTTTCAAGTACAAAATGGGTTTAGGGGAATGCAATGTGTACACTTCAAAGGGAGGCTTCAGTTTGTCAGAATTGCAACATTTTTTCTTGTTTTAACAAAAAAAAATCTCATACAAAACAAAATTTGTTCCAGACCAGAGCTTGTGAGTGAGACTAAGTAAAAAATACAAAATAAAATAAATTTCATACCTGACATGACGAACACCCATTTACTGTTCTTCGCAGGAATAGAAAACAATTGTGTTGCTAATGGTATTTCAAAATATTGAAATCCAGATTGAGTCTCCCATCTGACATTTTTTCTTCAAGTTCAAATTAAAAAAAAAATGTAAAAAGACACTTTCTTATGATAACTTCTCAGTGGAGAGCAACTAAGTGAATGATTGAAAGTACAATAAAGTTTTGAGCAAGGTGATCTCAAGAGACCATCAGTGGACATAATTCAAGAAAACTGTCAGCAGTCTAAGCCGGTTAGAAGTCATTAAGAGATTACTTCACAGTAAGAATCTGCTACGCTTCGCTTCGCAGATTCTTACTTGTGAAGAAATCTCTTCATGACTTCTAACCTATACGAAGATTGTTAGATTAATTTTCATTGCACGTTGAACTGCTAATTATGATAACACACCTGTGCGACATAGTGCATTTTTCACATCTCCAAAATGGTCACTTTTCTGATGAAAATCCATGAATGATATTTTCCTTATTTTAATATACTGCAAGCATATGTTGTGGGTGCTCGTTATAACTGCCTCATTGAGTCAGTTCTAACGAGTACCCACAACCTATGACTTAGAGCAGAAATAAGTGAAATAATGTATAGCCTTGTAAACCCAGTTTTCTCTATATATAGAGAGGAGGGGGGGGGGGGGGTCTTCGCTGTACTGACTTGTTGACATGATGTGTTAATCCAGATAAAATAGTGGGGCTTGAAGAAATAGATTGGGCTGCATGATGAAATGGACCACACATGAGTACTGGTAAACCACTTAGAGGTCCTAAGCACGCCCAGGAAAAGTGGTGCGAGTTGGACCGTCCATGCATATAAACCCTATTGGTTTCATTGGGCGACAGAGCTTGAGATATCATTTCATCTCAGTGTTGGGTAAAAGTCTCACATAATTGGAAGCAACGTCTCTAAAATGACCTATACAGTGTTGACGGGAACATTAAAACTCAAACTAAACAAATATACAAAACATCTGATCAAAACTTAGATTCCAGTAACAGACATAATAATTATGTTGGTTGCTCATAACGTCCCCGTCAACTAAGCCTGCCCAGGCAAAACGGAGCGGGTCGGACCGTCCATGCTTACAAACCCTATTGGTTTCATTGGGCGACAGGGCTTGAGATGTATTTTCATCTCAATGTCGGGTAAAAGTCCCATAAAACTGGAAGCAACGTCTCCAAAATGACCTATTCAGTGTTGACGGGGACGTTAAACCTCAAATCAACCAACCAACCAACGTCCCCGTCAACACTATTTTGGTCATTTTGGAGACGTTATTTCCAATTTAGTGGTACTTTTACCCAATATCAAAATGAAATGACACCTAAAGTCCTGTCGCCCAATGAAAATGCATGGACGGTTCGTACCACTTTGTCTGGACAGCTTAGCCTTTCTAAGTGGTTTATCAGCACTCGTGTGAGGCCGGTTTCAGCTCTGCAAGCCGTATCTTTTTCTCTATGCCCCTATGAGCGGGACCCAATTATAATTCAGTTGTATGTGTAAGTTGTTACTACAAGTATATGCACACAAATAGCTGCATGAGCAGTGCTTGTTTGTTTTGTTTGATTGGAGGTTTAACGTCCCCGTCAACACTGTAACGGTCATTTTGGAGACGTTGCTTCCAATTTTGTGGGACTTTTACCTGACATTGAGATGAAATGACATCTCAAGCCCTGTAACCCAATGAAACCAATAGGGTTTATAAGCATGGAGGGTCCGACTCGCACCAATCCTGCCAGCACAAACCACGGGCCAACGTCGGGCCGATAGCGGTTCGACGTTTCCACGTCGTACCGCTATCGGCCCGGCATTCTTTGCTGACTGGGACTTTGCCTGGGCAGGCTTAGATCTCTAAGCGGTTTACCAGTACTCATGTGCTGGTCGGATTCAGCTCTGTGTGGAAGCATCATGCAGTCCATATATTTCTTCAAGCCCCGATGGGCAGGGGCCTTGCTGCATGAGCATAATATCATTGAAAAGAGAACAAAATATTATATATTATTCTTCAAGCAGACACACATCTTTGAATCAATGTGTGTGTGTTTCCGTTTTACGTCATACGGAGACAGGACCTCGGTTTAAAGACTCATCGGCATTACGAAAGCACTCCTTAACAAATAAATTATGAACTTTACTGCCGAAAAAAATAAAATTTTAAGATGATAAATTGTGATGTATTTCTTATTTCTGCTCAAGATCTAGACCGACTCACAATCTATATTTTAGAGCAGAAATGTGAGAAAATAAGTTTTACCCCTGTAAACCCCATTCTACAACATAAAATTGGGGTTCAAGGGGGTCAAATAATAGAGGCGTGTTTTCCTGATGGAAAGTCTTTAGAAGTCCAGGATTGATCCTGCGATCCTTGGCTTATCAGGCGAGTAGTAAAGCCACTATTCCACAGATTTTGTTTGTATTGGAGTTAAACAGCCCGGTCAACACTATTTTAGGTCATTTTTGAGCCGGTCAGTTTACCTAACCACATTTTTCCTGAGCAGGCTTATTCGTAAGCGGTTAACCAGTACAGTGCACATTCTTTCGCCAGAAATTGACAACTGCCCTTCTTGAGTCAGCAAAAGGGGGAGAATGACTGTAGAAAAGATTTCATGATCAATCTCCATGAAAGAATGTTGCCGACCCTGGCAGGTATCGAACCCGCGTCCTCCTGATCACCAGTCAGACGCGCATCCGAGTGAGCTCCCGAGGCCGGCACTATTCCACAGAGGTTTCTACATACAGCGTTGAATCAACTTTGAATCATAGCTGAAAATGCTGTTTCAACATATGCAAATGTCTGCCAACTTTGACACATCTTATTTGCTTGCACTGGAAGTGGTGCATGAACCCAGTGGGGCCACACCATTGTTTAATCAAGCTTTTTCAATGTTGTATAATTCTTATGTGTCATTTGCTGTTATAAGACATAATAGCTAACTACATTCCAATGCAACAGTGAAATTCCCAATTAGTTAGGTAAATCAATATCTTGAACCAGCTGATGAGCCTAAAACTGCTTCAGATGTTATCAGTAATAGCCTGTGTCCAGGGACTAATAAAACTTAATCAATGTCAGATTTTATAGCCTTCTCTCAAACTGTCCTCTGCAAAATACCTGAAATTCGCATCCTCAACCTGCCCCTTTTCAGAGTCTGCGTACGGCCCTGAATCATGTTCAAAACTGTTATTGCATACATACATGGCGAACAGTGCCGACCCTGATCAGAAGCAATATACTCTAAAGCCGATTTTGGTCTACGCTGTATGTCTAAAAACGGTACCACCTATAAAGTCTGCGCGACTCATTTTTGCCATTAAACATTTCAGGGTCGGGCCTCCGTGGCCTAGCGGTAAAGAGCGCTGACTCTTGATCATTAGGTCTCTCACCGCTTTGGTTCGAGCCTCGCTCGGGTCATATGGGAGACGCCAAGTTCTGCAACTGAAGGCCAGGTGGATTTTTCTCCGGGTACTCCGGTTTCGCTCACCTCTGATTAACGATTGGCTCGATATAAGTGAAATAATCTTGAAAGGGCCGTAAAACCAAAACCAAAAAAAAAAAAAAAAAAAAAAAAAAACATTTCGGGGCTCTAAAATTAAGTTCTTAGCAGAAGTGCGAAAAGTTTAATTTTACTCAACTTGGCATACATTTGTGTAACAGTTTAAAAATGGAGTTTCCGAAAGACGTCACGTGACAGTGTGGCCTGGATTAAGTTATTGTTTTTCTCTCATTACGAGAGCAACCTGGCGATTTATACTATTTCGTTTAACCCTCAAATGCCACTATTTAAACAAACAGTGTAGTCCCTGTGCAACCGGCTGAGCAGACGCCACATTCCGCGGCGTCTGATCTGAGTATTATCCAGCACACGATTCCTGTCAAGACTATAGATAGCTCTTGTTATAGCCTAGCCACTAGGGGTTAAATGAATAATATGGAATTAAAATCATCTTTTGCATTAAAATGAACAGTGTATAAAAGTGTAGCTAGTCTAGTCTCTCTGGCTCAATTTTAACCAAAGATTTGAGACTCTACCAAATAGACTTGCCATTACTAAGAAGGTGATAAATTTTTAAACCAATAAAAAAATACCAACAAAAAATAATCAGACTTTTATTATCAAACTAGTAGCTAGTCTACTCTTGTTACATCGATAAAAATAGCGCAACGTTTAAAGTTCTACTAATAAAACATAATATTTGTTTTCCCAAATCAGTGATGGTCACGTGGACAACTGCATAAATACCGTTTGCCATTTAGTAAATTTGGGCCGATCGTAAACCGATCGATCCAAAAAGCTATTGACTGAACACGAAAAATGACCTTTTTTGACATTTGACCACTGTGACCTTGACCATGGAGGTACCGACCTGGGTCTTGCGTGCGACAAATTGTCTCATGATGGTCAATATTGCTGCCAAGCTATTTTCAAATCCATCCAGGAATAACAACGGTATTGACAGGACACAAGAAAATACACTTTTCTTTACCTTTCACCTCTATGACCTTGACCTCGGGGGTACCGACCTGGGTCTTGCATACGACACATTCTCTCATGATGGTTAACATTTCAGCCAAGGAATTTCCAAATCCATCAAAAATAACAAAGGTATTGACGGACGGACGGACGGGCAGTCGGACAGACAGCGCAATGTCATAATACATGTACTTCCTTTTTTCCATTTGTCGATTGATTTGATTGATTGATTCGAGGTATAACGTCCTCGTCGACACTGTAAATGTCATTTTGGAGACATTGCTTCCAATTTTGTGGGACTTTTACCCGTCCTTGAGATGAAATGACATCTCAAGCCCTGTCGCCCAATGAAACCAATAGGGCTTTTAAGCATGGACGGACCGACTTGCACCGCTTTGCCTGGGCAGGCTTAGCGATTCACCAGTATTCGTGTGCGGGTCGGATTCAGCTCTGCGTGGAAGCATCATGCAGCCCATCTATTTCTTCAAGCCCCGATGGGCGGGGGCCATATTGTCGATTGTATTGGAGTTTAACGCCCAATCAACACTGTTTTAGGTAATTTCGGAGCCGGTCCGATTACCTATCCACCTTTTTCCTGGACATGCTTAAACGAAAGTGGTTAACCAGTACGGTGCATATTCTTTCGCAAGAAACCGACAACTGCCCTTCTTGAATCAGCGGAAAGGAGAGAATGGCCGTAGAAAAGATTCCATGATCAGTCCCTCGAAAGAATGTTGCCAACCGTGGCAAGTATCGAACCCGCGTCCTCCTGATCACCAGTCAGACGCGCATCCGACTGAGCTACCGAGACCGGTTTTGTTTTTCAAAACTGGCGTATAAATATCAAAGCACTGAGAAATCTGGTTGGTCGATTGTCCCTGAGTGTAGGTCGGAGAGATAGTCCTGGACTGTGATTTAAATTGTTTCATTTAACCCTGAAATTCTCGATTTTAAGCAATTAGTGTCGATCTTGATCAGATGCCGCTTTCTGTTGCGTCTGGTCTGGGTCAATGTTTGCCAAGTCAAACCTATGATTCTTAGATAACCCTCTTTCGCAACCCTTCTGACCTCAAGGCGGCTACTGTAAAACCTGGTATAGTGGCCACCTCTATTTAACAAGCAAACCTGTCTTAAGCAAGCATACCCTCGGTTCCCAAAATAGGAAAATGCATTAAAATTCACCTGTATTAAGCTAGCACCTGTCCTAAGCAAGCACATTCTGATCATCTCTTTGGTGATCTCTCTCTCTCTCTCTCTCTCTCTCTCTCTCTCTCTCTCTCTCTCTCTCTCTCTCTCTCTCTCTCTCTCTCTCTCTCTCTCTCTCTCTCTCTCTTGTGACAATAGGATGACAAATCCTGGCGACAATATGCATTCTTTCATATTTCCAAAAACGGTTTCTTTACTGATTAAATATTTAGGCACTTTCCTTTACTCGTACAAATGTTTTGGGTTCTCGTACGAACCGCCTCATTGAGTGCTCACCATTGTGATACGGTTGATAGAAAAAGAAAATGCACTCACTCAGTAAAATGTCATTTATACGAACCTGTTAACGTTCTCTCTCTCTCTCTCTCTCTCTCTCTCTCTCTCTCTCTCTCTCTATCTCTCTCTCTCTCTCTCTCTCTCTCTCTCTCTCTCTCTCTCTCCCTCCCTCTCTCTCTCTCTCTCTCTCTCTCTCTCTCTCTCTCTCTCTCTCTCTCTCTCTCTCTCTCTCTCTCTCTCTCTCTCTCTCTCTCTTCGAGAGATCTAGAAATACTGTAAGACCAAGGAGGAAACCATTCTCACTAAAGCTGGGATCAGTCTGGATGATCATAATCTACTCCTTTCGCATAAAGTATAGCTATTTAAGGGTTCGACGAAAGGCGTTCAAGCTTAGGATCCCTTTTCGAGCCTAAACGCAGAGACAATCAGCCATCCCATTCGTTTAGTAATTTGACTTCAAAAGCTGGTAAGAAGAAGAAGAAGAAGAAGAAGAAGAAGAAGAAGAAGAAAGAAGAAGAAGAAAAAGAAGAAGAAGAAGAAGGCAGAGCTGCAAATGTGATATTGCGAGAAATCAGTTGTGTGTTACTCTATCTGCCATAGAGAGTTTAATAATTGAGAGCCCCCGCCCATCGGGGCTTGAAGAAATAGATTTGGCTGCATGATGCTTCCACACAGAGCTGAAACCAAACGCATATATGAGAACTGGTAAACCATTAAGGTCTAAGCCTGCCGAGGCAAAGTGGTGCGAGCCGGCCCGTTCATGCACATATAATTTATTGGTTTGATTGGACGGCAAGGATTGAGATGTCATTTCATCTCAATATCGGGTAAAAATCCCACAAAATTGGAAACATCGTCTCCGAAATGACTTTAATAGTGTTGACTGGGACGCTAAACCTCAAATCAAACAAAGCAAACAAAGACTGAAAGTTTGTTAGATTAATTTTCATTGCACATTGAATTGATCATTACGGTAACACATCTGCGGCATTTTCCACATCTCCAAAATGGCCACTTTTGATGAAAACCCATGATATTTTTCTGCAAACATATAATAACGAGTACCCACACCCAATTACAGAAATACGAGAAAATAATAATGTTTATCCTTGTAAACCCCAGCAGGTGCCGGTCCCGGTAGCTCAGTCGGTTGCGCGTCGGCAGCATTCTTTCATGGAGATTGATCATGAAATCTTTTCTACGGTCATTCTCTCCCTTCCGCTGATTCAAGAAGGGCAGTTGTCAGTTTCTGGTGAAAGAATGTGCAGAGTAATGTGTAACTTTAAAATCTGGACTGGACTTGTGTACTTAGACATTGTTCAAGCCTAGGAAACTGATTAGAGGTTCTAAGCCTGCCCAGGAAAAGTGGCGCGAGTTGGCTTGTCCATGCATATAAACCCTTTTGGTTTTATTTGGGCTTGAGATGATGTCATTTCATCTCAATGTCGGGTAAAACCCCTACAAAAATGGCATATGAAGTGTTAACAGAGAATTTAAATCTCAATTCAAACGAACAAATTGTTCAAGCCTAATCTCAGAATCAATTGCAGTTACATTATACATTTGGTTTAGAAGCCTCCGTGATGTAGTGGTTACGCTACCCGCCTTGTAAACCAGGGGTCGCAGGATCGATCCCGGGCTTCTCCAGACTTTCGGATGAGTCCTTAAACCGAGGTCCCGTCTCCTATGACCTTAGCTGATGGTGGGACGTAAGACTCAAACACTCACTCACTGATTTGAGGTTTAACATCCCCGTCAACACTGTATAGGTCATTTTGGAGACGTTGCTTCTAATTTTGTGGGACATTTACCAGACACTGAAATAAAATGACATCTCAAGCCCTGTCGCCCAAAGAAACCAATAGGGTTTACAAACATGGACAGTCAGACCCGCACCGCTTTGCCTGGGCAGGCTTAGATCTTCAAAGTAGTTTACCAGAACTCGTGTGCGGTCGGTTTCAGCACAGCATGGAAGCATTATGCAGCCCATCCATATCCTCAAGCCAAGATGGGCCAGGGCCGGTTACATCATAGAACCCCAAAAAGTGTAAACAAGTCGAAAATAATGTTAGCGAGCCGATGAGTGGGTAGGTTCCACTAGGAACAAGATTGAAATAAAGAATTTATGAGCATTAAAACACAAAATAGGAACCCGGAAGTAATTTTTATTGTTGCATTCCTCATGTTAGTTTTACGTCCACCAACAGCTAAGTCATACGGCGACGGGACCTCGGTTTAAAGACTCATCCGTATTACGAAAACACGCCTATAAAAATACATTGCAAACTTTACCGACGAAAAAACGAATATCTTAAGAAGAACAAGATGTGTTTGTGAAACACGAATATGTCCCAGGGCATGGTCATTTTTCTTCGAAGCTGATCACGGGTCAAGATCAAGGTCACAGGTCAAAATCAAGGTCACAGGACAAGATCAAGGTCACAGGTCAAGATTTTTTTGTTTGAGTAGGAAGACATTGTCACAAGGAGCCTACATGCTCAATATAAAGTTTCGAACTCAACAGGGTCAAAAGATATGACCAATAATACTTTTATCTTTGGTTGGATGTTGTCGTCGTCGTCGTCGTCGTCGTCGTCTGACGTCGTATGTCTTCTGACGTCAACACTTTCAAACGACATCTTCAAATGACAACTCCTCCTGTACCCTTTGCCCAATTTCATTCAAACTTCACAGGAATGTTGGCTAGGTGACTCTCTACCAAAATAGCTAAAATTGTCCAGATGGTCCAATAGAAACAAATTCAAACGACAACTCCTCCTGTACCCTATTCCTAATTTCATTCTAACTTCATAGGAATGTTGCTTTGGTAAACCTCTACCAAAATAGCTTAAACGATCCCGCTTCAATGAACAAAATGACCACCAGAGCTAAAAACTAGAGAAACTATCAATAAAGGTGATGATTAATACCCCCGCCTCAATACTTGACACAGAAAGCAAACATAAAAAGTGTCCACTGAGTCCATTCAGGGGCAATAACTCCATAATTGTTGGACAGATTCTCCTGAAATTTGCGTCTTGCACATCTACTTATCCTAGTGAATAAGTACGTCAAGTATCCATTGAATCCGACCGATAGTGAAGGAGGAGTTCAGCGGACAAATTTTTGCAGCAACCACTTTTCAGTGATTCAGGGGCAATAACTACATAATTGTTGGACAGATTCTCCTGAAATTTGCGTCTTGCACATCTACTTATCCTAGTGAATAAGTATGCCAAGTATCCATTGAATCCGACTGATAGTAAAGGAGGAGTTCAGTGGACAAGATGTTTGCAAGCAAATCAGGGTCAATAAAGTATGTTTCAAATTGATTCAGGGGCCATAACTCCGTAAATATAAAATTTGTGTCTTACAAATATACCCCTCCTTGTGAACAATTATGGCAAGTATAAATTGAATCCGACTCATAGTGAAGGAGGAGTTGAGCGGACAATGTTTTTTAGCACATTGTTTAGCAAATCAAGGGCCATAACATCGTAATTATGGGACAAACTTTAGTGAAATTTGCGTCTTGCACATCTACCCCTCCTGGTGAACAATTATGGCAAGTTTCAATTGAATCCGACTGATAGTGAAGGAGGAGTTGAGCGGACAATGTTTTTAGCACATTTTTTAGCAAATCAAGGGCCATAACTCCGTAATTATGGGACAAACTTTAGTGAAATTTGTGTCTTGCACATCTACCCCTCCTGGTGAATAATTATGGTAAGTATCAATTGAATCGAACTGATAGTGAAGGAGGAGTTGAGCGGACAATTTTTGCAGACAGACCACCCGACCGCCCGGCAAACCAACCGACAGGCTGATTCCAGTATACCCCCTTCAAACTTCGTTTGCGGGGGTATAAAAAGAAAATCATCGTAAATTTGCTTCAAATGCGAACTCCTCCTAAAGCCTTAGGCCAATGTGATTCAAACTTCATAGGAACGTTGCCTAGGTGACTCTCTATCAAAATAGCTAAACTCGTTCCGCTCTGACAAACAAGATGACCACCAGAACTAAAAATAGAAAAATCTTGAAACGACAACTCTTCCTTTACCCTTGGGCCGATTTCATCCAAACTAATGCTCAGATGACCATCTACCGAAATAGCTAAAACGATTTTGCTCGGATGAACAAAATGACTGCAAGAGCTAAAAATAGAAAAAACATCGTAAATTTGCTTCAAACGCAACTCCTCCTAATCCCTTGGGCTAATTAGATTCAAACTTCCAAGGAATGTTGCCTTGATGACTCACAACCAAAATAGCCAAAATCGTTATGCTGTGACAAACAAGATGGCCGCTAGAGCTAAAAATAGAAGAAAAAATCTTCAAACGACAACTCCTCCTCTACCCTTGAGCCATTCATACAAACTTCGTAGGAATATAAATGACCTTCTACCAAAATAGCTTAAATGATCCCGCTCCGGTGAACAAAATGGCCACCAAAGCTAAAAATAGAAAACATTGTAAATTTGATTCAAGCCAGAACTCCTCCTAAACCTTTCGGCCAATTTGATTCAAACTTTGCAGGAATGTTACCCAGGTGACTCCCTTTCAAAATTGCTAAAATCATTCCGCTCTAAGGAAAAGGATGGCCACCAGAGCCAAAAATAGAATTACTAGAGACAGTAATACTCAGGTGAGCGAATCAGGGCCCTCTCGGCTCTCTTGCCCATTAGACCTACAACTGTTGACTGGGTGGTAAAACCACAACACACATATTGAGGCGGTTATAAAAAGTACCAACAATCAATTTTTAGCGGAAAATTTCATAATTACACCAAACCTTAAGAGCCTTACCTGAGCAGTTTCGGGATATTTTGCTCACAAGCTTTCCCTGTGTTAAAATGCCAAAGTCCAATGACGGAGGCTGCCATACTATAAGCATAAACCAACCGCACCTGAGTACTGGTAAACCGCTTAGAAGATGGAAGCCTGCCCAGACAAAGCGGTGCAATTCTAACCGTCAATGTATATAAACCCTATTGGTTTCATTGGGCTTGGGATGTCAATTCAAAGTGCCAACAAGGGGACAATGATGGCCCTGGGTCGCCCACCTGATTCATAGTGTAACAAGTGGACCCCGGGGACAACCCAGGGTTATAATTTGCATAATCTTGGTAGAGGTCTAAACGGAGATGCTTTCATACTAAATACCGAAGACCGGAGCCTTCTGGTTTGAGACATACAGATTTTTAAAGGTTTTCCATATATGAGTCTATATAAAACCTGTGGTCCCCGGGACTGCGCCATTTTGGCCCAAGGGCTATAATTATAGCAAGATTGTTGGTAGAATTACACAAGACGAAGCTTCATACCAAATATTATAACACAGCGCGCCTATATAGGCAATGGAAAATAACTGTGTTTTATTCTACAACAAATCACAGCTCGGAAGAGCGTGACGAGTGACGTCATTACAGTTCCCAGTTTATGACGTCACTAGTCGATTTCCTTGACGTTAGACGGTGTAACGTCATTTTCTCGCATCGAAAACGTAAGAAAAGGATATAAATGCATGTGTTTCAGTCGATAATTTTAGCGGGATTCCTTCTAACAATGGCGAAAGGTTGTGAGAGTTTGAAGGAAACAACAACATTATTGCCGATTTTCAGCGTGTTATAATCGAAATAGATCAGCTCTTGTCTGTGATTTGTTGAGTAATAAATCACAGTTTGTCGGTCAGTTGTAAGTAGACAAATCACGCGCGCTACGCGCTTGTGATTTGTCAACTTTACAACTGACCTCCAAACTGTGATTTATTACACAACAAATCACAGCTAGAGCTGATCTATTTCTTAATCAAAGACATTTTCAAAAGTTTTCCTTATATAAGTCTGTGTAATCAAGTGGGCCGTGGGGTGGGCCCATTTTATCCCCAGGGCTACAATTTGAAAAAGGTTGGTTGAGGTCCACTAGATGAACCTTCATACCAAATATCAAAGACCTTGGCCTTCTGGTTTCAAACAAGGACATTTTCAAAGGTTTTCCCTGTATAAGTCTATGTAAAACAAGTGTGCACCGGCATGGACCCATCTTTGGACCCAGGGCTATAATTTGAACAATTTGACCTAGGCTGTGTGATTTCAGACAAGAGTGGGCCCGGGGCAGAGCCATTTTTGGCCCCAGGGCTATAATTTGAACGACCATGGTTGAGGTCCACTAACAAAGCTTCATATTAAATATCAAAGAACTGAGCCTTCTGGTTTCAGACAAGAAGATTTATTAAGATTTTCCCAATATAAGTATATGTAAAACCAGCCGGCCCAGGGGATTGGGCATTTTTGGCCCCAGGTCTGTAATTTGACAATCTTGATAGAGGTCCACTAGACGAAGCTTCATATCAAATATCAAATACCTGCTACTGCTGTTTTAGAGAAGAAGGCTTTTAAAGACATTTCCTATCTTAGTCTATGTTTAACCAAGGGGCCCGGGGCGGGGGCATTTTTACCTCAGGGCTATAATTTGAACAATCTTGATAGAGGTCAACTACATGTAAATGAAGCTTCACACCAAATATCAAACACCTGGTCATTCTGTTTTCAGACGAGAAGTGTTTTAAAAAGGCTTCCCTATAAAAGTCTATGTAAAACCGGTGTACATAATTTGAAAATCTTGGTACAGGTCCATTAGACACAACTTCATACCAAATATCAAACACCTGGGCCTTCTGATTTCTACAAGAAGCATTTTAAAGGTTTTCCCCCATTTAAGTCTATGTAAAACCGGTATGCCCTGGCGCCGGGGCATTTTTTGCCCCAGGGCTGTAAAGTGAACAATCTTAGCAGAGGACAACTAGATACAACTTCATACCAATTATCAAACACCTGGGCCTTCTGGTTTCAGACAAGAAGATTTTTAAAGGTTTTTCCCTATATAAGTCTATGTGGGTGGGTTTATTGGTGGGCCCCAGTGCGGGGGCATTTCTGGCCCAAGTGATATCATTTGAACAATCTTGGCATAGGTCCACCAGATACAACTTCATACCAAATATCAAACACCTAGGCCTTCTGGTTTCAAAGAAGATTTTTTAAGATTTTTCCCTATATAAGCCTATGTAAAACTGATGGGACCCGGACCGGGGGCATTTTTGGCCCAAGGGCTATAATTTGAACATACTTGGTAGAGGTCCCATAGATGAAGCTTTATACCAAATAACAAAGTCCTGAGCCGTACGGTTTCAGAGAAGAAGATTTCAGTAAAAAGATGTCCAACGGACCAGAACCGTTTGAACAACTTTGAAAGGAGACCACCTAAGGATAATTCCTGTGAAGTTTGGTCAAAATCCAATCAGTGGTTTAAAGAAATTGTTTACGCACGCCCGGACGCACGACCGACGACGGACAAAAAGTGATCCTAAAAGCTCACGTCGTCACTACGTGACAGGTAGCTATTTTCGAAGAGGGTTTAGAGATGAACCCCTAAGATGCCATGAAAAAAATATATCGGAAAATGTTGTCTGTTGAATCTTCTTGCAGGTTTTGCATCCTGGCAAACTGTGTGGACCCTGATCAGACTGTACCTCTAACAGCGTGGACATTGATTAGACTTCTCCTAGCATATTTTGCTTCTAATTTTTTTTTTTACGTTTCCTTACCTAGGTCGATAGTTGCTAAATGCAGTATTTGAGAGAGTCTACAATGTATGAATACAAAAGATTGAAATTATTATTACTGTCAGATTAACCTTAAACTGGAAATGGCTCTGCCCACTCAGGAAGAATTCATTTGGCAGAAGTGTGTGAATATATAGTAAATAATGCAATAACAGTTGAAAAAAGTCAGCTTGGTCTTCTGCTCTGAATCATGTTTTTTATTTTGGTTTTACGGCCCTTTCAAGATTGTTTCAATCAAATCGAGCCGATCTTTAATCAGAGGTGGGCGAAAACCGGAGTACCCGGAGAAAAACCACCTGACCTTCCGTTGCAGAACTTGGCGTCTCACATGTGACCCCTGCGAGGCTCGAACCACAGCGGTGAGAGACCTAATTATCAAGAGTCGGCGCTTTTAACCACTAGGCCAGGGAGGCCCGTTTCTGAATCATGTACATGTACTTTCATTTCGTGACTGTTATATCTAAAGCATGATCACACAATGTGCTAGTAACTTATCCTGTCTAGGAACAGTGAAGGGAACTGAGTGGCCCAACATGACCTTAGCTGTTGACTGGGTATTGAAACAAAAACTGTATCAGAGAACCCTTTTATTCTGTTTATTCTGTTGCAGTGTGTTGGAGTTTATCTGACTTAATATCAGGGAACTTCAATTAAGAAGGGCAAGAGGTTATTCCCTGCTGCTTAATTGCTTCAAGCCTAGCTGACACTAGAATTTACTAGAATTTAATGATGCATCAAAATGAGCTAAGAATCTGCCTACATGTACGAGTATAGTGCATCTTGCTTGGTTGAAGAAGAAGAAGAAGAAGACGAAGAAGAAGAAGAAGAAGAAGAAGAAGAAGAAGAGAGAGAGAGAGAAATTTATTTATCTGTTTATTTATTTTCAGTTTGTTCGTTTCATTTGAGGTTTAACGTCCCCGTCTACATTGTAAATGTCATTTTGGAGACGTTGCTTCCAATCTTGTGGGAATTTTACCAGACGTTGAGATGAAATGACATCTCAAGCCCTGTTGCCGAATGAAACCGCTATGAAACCAATATGGTTTATAAGCATGGACGCTCCGACTCGCACCGCTTTTCCTGGGCAGGCTTAGATCCTCTAAGCGGTTTTCCAGTATTCGTGTGCGGGTCGTATTTAGCTCTGCGTGGAAGCATCGTGCAGCCCATCTATTTCTTCAAGCCCCGATGGGCGGGGACCTTATTTATTTTAAGTATAATGGTCCATTGCGAGGCGGTTGAAACCAGTACCCACAATTCATCTTTTTTGCCGAAATAAGAAAAATAATGTATACCCCTGTAAACCCCAGTTTTACTGTATACAACAAAAACGCCAAATGGCATTATGGACGGGTTTTTTAAAAAGGTTTACCAAAAGGTAAACCGAAAAGGGTAAACCGGGACGCGGACGCCCGGCCGCCCGCCCGCACGGACATTGCTATTCTAAAGGACGGAATTTTTCCGTGAAAAAAAAACGTCCAAAAAGTGGGGTCAAAATTATATAGGCTTGCTTTCCTGATGATAAAATGTATTCGTTAGATGGCAAACGGTGTAGAAGCCATCTGATCTGGACCTACATTGTTTGCAAAGGTAGACATTTTCGTGTTCAACAGGATAAGGACTAACAAAAGCAGACAGACGCACAGAACCGTAGCAAAACAATGTGTCTCCTCCCCTTTCAGGAGAAGGGGCATAATAATAATAAAATAAATAAATAAACTGTCAATGAAAAAAATGAACCTATAAATTCCGTCGTTGAGACTGATCTTGAAATCTTTTCCTAGTCTTTCTTTCCCTTCCTCTGATTCAAGAAGCGCTTCTGGTGAAAAGGATGTGTGCACGTATACTCAAAATAAATAAATAGATAAATAAACTTTACTTCTGTTATCGGCCCCGCCCATCGGGGCTGGCTGGATGATGTTTCCATGCAGAGCTGAAACCGATCCGCACACGAGTACTGGTAAACTGCTTATAGGATCTAAGCCTGCCCAGGCAAAGCGGTGCGAGTCGGCCAGTCCATGCTTATAAACCATATTGGTTTCATAATTGGGCGGCAGGGCTTGAGATGTCGTTTCTTCTCAATGTTGGGTAAAAGTCCCACAAAATTGGAAGCAACGTCTCCAAAATGACCTTTACAGTGTTGACGGGGACGTTAAACCTCAAATCAAACAAAATTACTTCTGTTACTCAGAGATATTCTTAGCCAATGGCCCAATGCAGTGATAATTTCTCCCAAAGGGCAATTAAGCCCCTATTTTCTTCAAGACCGACTCTAGCTATCTACACTGTCTAATTGCTTAATCAGTGGCATTCGAGAGAAATGGCCATTAATCTGACTTTAATATAATCTATGTTGTTGTACTGGTCAGTTGTAAGTTGATTTCTTAAACAATGTTGCAATATGTAACTGATGTCAATGGCATGTACTTTGGTTTGTGTTTTACGGCCCTTTCAAGATTATTTCACTCATATCGAGTCGATCGTTAATCAGAGGTGGGCGGAAACCGGAATGCCCGGAGAAAAAACACCTGATCTTCCGTTGCAGAACTTGGCGTCTCGTACGTGACCCCAGCGAGGCTCGAACCCACAGCGGTGAAAGACCTAATGACTAAGAGTCAGCGAGGTATGTACAAGATAGCCTGCTCCCAACAAAACGACTAAACACTTTTTTATATGTACATGTCTGGGCAAACAATGCAGACCCAGATCCGAGAGGAGCAGTATAAGGATCTGCATTCTTTGACATATGACGCCTATTCAAATGAATAAATAAATAAATAAATAAAAATAGAACCAAACTTTTCAGATAAAAATCGTGATATTTTTCATGGTTCTGCTCGAAATACAGACCGTGGGCACTCGAGAGAATCGCCTCGGCGAGGCTGTTTTTATGACTACCCACAATCTATGTTTTTGAGATAGAAATCCTGATAGTTTTCGTAATTCTGCTCAAACCACAGACCGTGAACACTCAACAGAATCGCCTCGGTGAGGCTGTTTTTACGATTACCCACAATCAATGTTTTTAAGCAGAAAAAGAAAAATAATTCTTATCCGAGTCAACTCCAGTTTTACTATTTCAAAATGGGTCAGAATTATATAGATGTACTCGTAATTTTTGACAATATACAGACCGCGAAGGTAAAGAAAATAAAAGCCAAATGTGAGCCAAGCCCCCCCCCCCCCCCCACACACACACCCCACACACAAAAAATAGCCGTGTTTTCGCTAACCCATCGGCCCTGCTTCAGACACTGACTCTGCTAGTTTTATCAATAAAGAACAAAATAAAAATTAAAACACCAACCCTACCATTTTCAATATCCGATCCTACCCAGTGTCGTCTTTGCATTTTCCCATATTATTTTTGCGTTTTAAGTACATTTTTTTAGTTTTTGTCATTTAGTACCTTCAAAAATACAGAGCTGACTTTTTTGAGCATTTAAAATGAATTATGATATACAATCAAAGTCTCAACATGACAACTTTATTGACAAAAAACATATACAAAAACAAAAATACATAAAAAAATACAAGCCCGATCCTGTATTTTTCGAGGGAAAAAAATAAAATAATAAAAAAAAGTTTCTCGCACCTACTAACCAAACTTTTTTTCAGCATGATAGTAGAAGCACAACTATGTTTTACGCCTAGGTCAAGATATCAAACACTTGTTCTTAAACATCGAGGCGGCTGCGTTTTTATGATTGTCGTATTTCAAATCCGCAAAACGCGTTTGTGTCACACACTCAATGCGTATTGCTTTTCAATAAGTCCATCTGCGTCAGCATGCATACACAATGTGTATTGTTTATCGATACGCTCAATGCGTCTGCATGATTAAAACTTCACAATACGCGCATTGCGTATTCGTTTCATATACGCACACTGCTTTTGCACACGTAAACTTTGTCACACACGTATTTGCGTATTTTTGTTTATTTTGGCGACTTTTTCCTGTGAAGGTATCTGCCAATTTCTGAAACCAGCTGCTACTATAACAGTACAGTGGTTGCACTACTTTGTAATAACTGGATATCATCATACATGCTATCTACGTAAGTAATCTTTTCAGTCAATTACTGAATGGACCCGGAGCATTTCAATTTATAATATAAATTAGATATACCTCGGGTCTTTACAATTGAAATTTGATAATGAAGCAATTTGATTTTAATTAAGAATATGATTGTCAATTTATTTTGTACTGAAGCAATTTGTCCGTTATATAAATTTTATAGACCCAAGGCATTTAATTTATTATTACGTACATTTAATAATTGAATTATTAATGGAATTGTCCTGCGGTCCTGAAACGTGTATAAATACTGCAACTAATTTTAATCAGCTGAAGAGAATCAGTAGGCTAAGTGACAAGACATCGGATATGAATTAGTTAGAAGTGAAAGGCTAAATTTGATTTCTGTCGCAAACACAACGCAGAATGAGATACTTAATAAACTTATAGAACCTGGGATTTTAATATCCGCTTCGTTGTTTATGTTAGCCCCTGTCTTGCTTTATGGGGTAACGAAAATGGTGCCGTGCTGCGGATATGAAAAAAAATAAAAAATTAATTAATATGTTAAGAACTGATTGATTTGTGTAAGAACTTACTGTGTCAACGGCTTCTACGGGAAAAGGCAGTGAAGAACTGTGGTTGTCAGAGTTTCCAGATCCATCTAGACAAAGCTACTCTACCTTCAAAGGCAAGTTCTGTTCTTTAGTCTCCTTTTTTTTGTTTGTGAAAACCATGGCTCAAGGTAACCCAATACAAGTTAATATAGATGTCCAGCGTTTGGCGGATGCAATAACAAACCGAAATGATTTATTCATGCTTATCCCGACTAGGTATCAAGGTGACCGAAGACAGTTCCGCGAATGGGTCAAACAAATTGAAAAGTATGCCTTCATGACGGAATTGCAGACAGATAAGGTTAAACTAGTAGCATATAAAACTAGCGCAGGCCCCGTAAGTGATTTTATCGAACGATACATCACAAACATCTCTAATAACACATGGAATCAGCTTAAGGCTGAATTAACAATGAGATTCGCTGAAATTTCTGATTCTGACCAGGCCCTTAAAATGCTTAGGGAAATTAAACAAAAGAAAGACGAAAATGTTCAATGCTATGCCGAACGCCTATTATCTTTAGCCACTGAGGCATACTCTGACCAACAAGGTGGCGTCCGTGCGGCTGATAGGAGCCTGGTGGGGTACTTCACCGATGGGCTATATTTTGATTATCTTCAATTCAAACTGTTACGTGAAAAACCTGCAACGCTTGAGGAAGCGATTAGGATTTGCATAAAAGAGCAAAATCTCAGAAAACTTTTCAAAACAAAAACAGGCAGGGACTTCAGTCGGCCCAGTCTTAATGAAAACTCTGAAGAACCAATGGAGGTCGATCAGTTAAGATCAACCAGAAAATGTCAGCTATGTTTTAAGAAAGGTCATACTGTCTGGTATTGCAGAATGGGGAGGGGTCAAGCTGTTAATGCAGTCAATGTTGATAGGGACAGGCACAAGAACAATGACAGACGTTGTTATTTTTTGGTAAAACGGGTCATATCAAAAGATTTTGCTATGAATTTCAAAAACAAAATGAATCTATGGGACAAAACTTTTCCAACCAGTCTTCTGCAGCTTTAAACGAGCAGGTTCCCCGGATGTAGAGGCCGATTCGGGGAATAGCAATTGTAAAAACATCTTTGTAATAGGAAAATCTCTAATACCTAGTACTGTTCAGACAAAAATCTATGGTAATAAATATAGGGCTTTAGTTGATACTGGTGCAGAATGTTGTTTGATTCATAAAAATGTATACCAGTCACTACAAGTAAAACCAAAATTGTCAAAAAGTAATGCCATTCTTCAATCAGTCAATGGTGGTCAATTAAAAGTATTAGGATCAGTTTCCCTATCTTTTGTGATTGGTGGCATGAGAATGAACCACAATTTCATAGTAGCATCAGGGATAAATAAAAATGTGATATTAGGAAAAGATTGGATGGATAAATTTGGTGTAAGACTTTATTTTGATTTACAGAAACTCAGGATTGGAAAAACTTATGCGCCATTAGTCCCTGACATTCACATTCATGCATTGGTAAGATTACAAGATGATCTGGTAATGAAACCTCAAACGTCTTACACATGCACAGGGAAAATACAAAGTAGAAAGGAATTTCCTCCGGACTGTTATGAAATTTCACAAGTAACTGAGGGTTATGTAGCAACTGAACCTGGCATATTAGTATCAAATAGTCTAGTAGAAATTAAAAAGAACAGAAAATTACCACTTTTGATTGTAAACAGTACTACTAAAACGATTCATTTGAAGAAAAATTGTATCATTGCAAAAGCTGAAAAATTTTTACATTAAAGAAATTAATCATGTGGAACAGACAAAAACAGAATCCACTAACGTGAGAGAAAACCCCGATGAATGGCTTAACAAGATTAATTGCCCTGAGGAACATGTTGCCCAAATGAGACAAACTTTGAAACGAAATAGGGATGTGTTTGCTTTGACTGACTTTGAACTGACACAGACAGACACTGTCACCATGGACATAACAACTACGACTGACGAACCGATCCGACAGAAACCATATTTTACCCCACTAAAGAACATGCCCATAGTGGACAAAGCTATAGATGATATGTTAGCTGCAGATATTATTCGCCCTTCCGTATCTCCCTGGAGTAGTCCCATTGTCATTGTCCCTAAAAAGGATGGCTCAAAGCGTTTTTGTGTAGACTTCCGCAAGCTTAATGCTGTCACCAAGCCCAACAGCTACCCATTACAAAAATAGATGAGATATTAGCCCTCTTAGGTGGTTCGAACTACTTCTCTGCTTTAGACTGCAGGCAAGGCTATTTCCAAGTTAAAATGGATGAATCTAGTAGGGAAAATACTGCTTTTTGCTGTGGTAGGGGACTATTTGAATTTAACGTAATGCCCTTTGGCCTTTGTAATGCCCCAGGCAAGTTTCAAGAATTAATGAGCAGGGAGCTCAGAGATTGTTCCCCGTTCGCATTACCCTATTTAGATGATATAATTGTATTTAGTAAGAATTTTGAAGAACACCTTCAACATTTAAATATTGTTTTCAGTCGCTTACGGGATCATAATCTGAAACTGAAGTCCACAAAATGCCACTTTGCCCAATCAGAAGCTAATTATCTAGGATTTGTAGTGAATGGCCTAGGTATAAGACCTGACCCCAGTAAGGTGCAATCAATAAGAGATCTACCTACCCCAACATCAGTCAAAGAGGTGCGAGCTTTCATTGGAATGTGTTCTTATTTTAGAAGAATAATTCCAAGCTTTTCAAACACTGCAAAACCCTTGATAGCCCTAACTAGAAAATATGCTAGATTTAAATGGGATGAAGCTTGTGAGAATAGTTACCAAAAGTTAAAGGCTGATTTAACTAAGGTCCCACTTTTAGGCTACCCAGATATTTCAAAACCATTTAAAATATACACTGACGCAAGTGACAATGCAATAGGTGCAGTTCTAGTTCAAGATTGTGGGCCCGAAGAAAGCATTGTTCCTGGATACCCAAAAGAAAAACCCATCCATTTCTACTCTCATAAACTTAGTAAAACCCAGAGAAAATGGAGCACGATAGAACGAGAAGCATTTAGCATTAAAATGGCCCTTGAAAAATTTGATCCTTATGTACACGGATGTCCTGTTACATTGTTTACTGACCACAAGCCATGTATCTATTTACTGTCTTCTCCAATGCAGAATAGAAAGATCCAACATTGGGCTCTCTGCATTTCCGGATATGACGTAAAAATTAAGTGGTTAGCAGGAAACCGTAACACTGTAGCGGACTTGCTCAGCAGAGTAGACTATGGTGAACCTGACAGTGACAGTGACAGTAACTGTAGTGTCGACATTTCAGATGAGACATTACAGGTTGCAACAATCAATTCAAACATGATTGTACCTAGCCAGTTCGCAGTAACCCCACTGAAGACCAGGCAAAGGTCAATATGACACGACCTAAACTTGATATACCAGATATCAATATGACAGAGGAACAAGCAAAAGATGACTTTCTACAAAGTGTAAGAAGTCAGCTTATTGGCCATAATGACCCTCCTAAGTCTGTCAGTAAGTATTTACTGCTAGATGATGTTCTCTACTATGTATCAGAGGACGAGGTTTTTGACGAGGTTTATTTGCGGCTTTGCATATCCACCCACATGTGCGATATAGTTCTGAAACAATATCATGACTTGCTAGGGCATATGGGGACAGACAAATGCTATTCCTCTATGAAACAATAGTATTTCTGGAAAAATATGTATAGGAATGTGGCTGCCTACATATCAAAATGTATCACGTGCAATGCACGTGCAAAGAAGGCTGAAAAGACACCTGTACAGGAAACTGAAATACCAAATTATCCGTTTCGGAAAATATGTATTGACATACATAATTTACCTCCTACACTAGCGGGTAACAAATATTTGGTAGGTTTCATAGATGTGCTATCAGGTTGGGTAGAAGCATTTCCTGTAAAGTATAAGACAGCCGAA